>CAUYLG010005926.1:0-22033 GCA_963573385.1 Cacajao melanocephalus | reverse complement strand
AACTTGGTTTCATTCTCCCCATCACATTCAAGTACACTGATCAAATGTAGATTTGGTTTTTTCACATAATCCCATATTTCTTGGAGGCTTTGTTTATTTCTTTTCACTCTTTTTTCTCTAATCTTGCTTTCTCGTTTTATTTCATGAGTTGATCTTCAATCCCTGATATCCTTTCTTTCGCTTGATCAATTTGGCTATTGAAACTTGTGTATGCTTCAAGAAGTTCTTGTGCTGTGTTTTTCAGCTCCATCAAATCATTTATGTTCTTCTATAAGCTGGTTATTCTAGTTAGCATTTTGTCTAACCTTTTTTCAAGGTTCTTAGTTTCTTTGCATTGGGTTAGAACATGCTCCTTTAGTTTGGAGAAGTTTGTTATTACCCACCTTCTGAAGCCTGCTTCTGTGAATTCATCACACTCATTCTCCATCCAGTTTTGTTCCCTTGCTGGTGAGGAGTTGTGATTCCTTGGATGAGAAGAGGCATTCTGTTTTTTGGTGATTTCATCCTTTTTTTGCTGGTTTCTTCACATCTTCATGGATTTATCCAACTTTGGTCTTTGAAGTTGGTGACTTTCGGATGAGTCTCTGAGTGGACGTCCTTTCTGTTGATGTTGAAGCTATTTCTTTCTATTTTTTAGTTTTCCTTCTAACAGGCCCCTCCACTGCAGGACTTCTGGACGTCCACTCCAGACACTGCTTGCCTGGGAATAACCCACGGGGGCTGCAGAACAGCAATGATTGTTGCCTGTTCCTTCCTCTGGTAGCTTTGTCCCAGAAGGGTACCTGCTAGATGTCAGCCAGAGCTATCTCGTATGAGGTGTCTCATAGGATACACAGGGGTCAGGGAGCCACTTGAGGAGGCAGTCTGTCCCTTATTAGAGCTCAAGTGCTGTGCTGGGAGTTCCATTGCTCCCTTCAGAGCTGCTGGGCAGTCACCACCAGGCCTGCTTTACAAGAGTTCCTGAAGGAAGCACTAAACATGGAAAGGAACAACCAGTACCAGCCACTGCTAAAACATACCAAATTGTAAAGACCATCGACCCTATGAAGAAACTGCATCAACTAACTGGCAGAACAACCAGCTAGCATCAAAATGGCAGGATCAAATTCACACATAACAATATTAACCTTGAATGTAAATGGGCTAAATACCCCAATCAAGTTGGAAGCAGCACACTATCTGGCTTCAAACCATACTACAAGACTACAGTAATCAAAACAGCATAGTACTGGTACCAAAACAGAAATATAGAACAATGGAACAGAACAGAGGCCTTGGAAGTAATGCCATACATCTACAATCATCTGATCTTTGACAAACCTGACAAAAACAAGAAATGGGGCATTATTCCCTGTTTAATAAATGGTGTTGGGAAAACTGGCTATCCATATGTGGAAAGCTGAAACTGGACCCTTTCCTTACACCTTATACAAAAAATAACTCTAGATGGATTAAAGATTTAAACATAAGAACTAACACCATAAAAACCCTAGAAGAAAACCTAGGCAACACCATTCAAGACATAGGCATAGGCAAGGACTTCATGACTAAAACACCAAAGGCAATGGCAACAAAAGCCAAAATAGACAAATGGGATCTAATTAAAAGGAAGAGCTTCTGCACAGCAAAAGAAACTATCATAAGAATCAACTGGCAACCAACAGAATGGGAAAAAATTTTTGCAATCTACATATCTGACAAAAGGCTAATAACCAGAATCTACAAAGACCTTAAACAAATTTACAAGAAGAAAACAAACAACCCCATCAAAAAGTGGGCGAAGTATATAAACAGACACTTTTCAAAAGAAGACATTTATGCTGCCAACAAACATGAAAAAAAGCTCATCATCACTGGTCATTAAAGAAATACAAATTAAAACCACATTGAGATACCATCTCATGCCAGTTAGATCTGTGATCATTAAAAAATCTGGAGATAACAGATGCTAGAGAAGATGTGGAGAAATAGGAAGGCTTTTACACTGTTGGTGGGAGTGTAAATTAGTTCAACCATTGTGGAAGGCAGTGTAGAGATTCCTCAAGGACCTAGAAACAGAAATTCCATTTGACCCAGCAATCCCATTACTAGGTATATACCCAAAAGGTTTTAAATCATTCTATTATAAAGATACATGCACATGTATGTTCATTGTGACACTGTTTACAATAGCAAAGACCTGGAACCAATCCAAATGCCCATCAATGATAGACTGGACAAGGAAAATGTGACATATATACATCGTGGAATACTATGCAACCATAAAAAATGATGAATTCGTGTCCTTTGTAGGGACACGGATGAATCTGGAAACCATCATTCTCAGCAAACTGACACAAGAACAGAAAATCAAACGCCACATGTTCTCACTCATAGGTGGGTGTTGAACAATGAGAACATAAGGACACAGAGAGGGGAGTGTCACACACTGGGGTCTCTTGGCGGGGCTAGGGGATGGACAGTTGGGGGTGAGGAGGTTGCAAAGGTATAACATGGGAAGAAATGCCACATGTAGGTGACAGAAGGATGGAGGCAGCAAACCACCTTGCCATGTATATACCTATGCAACAGTCTTGCATGATCTGCATATGTACCCCAGAACCTACAGTACAATTTAAAAAAAAAAGAAAGAGATAGCATTTGACCCAGCAATCCCATTACTGAGTATATACCCAAAAGATTTTAAATCGTTCTATTATAAAGACACATGCACATGTATGTTCATTGTGACACTGTTTACAATAGCAAAGACTTGGAACCAACCCAAATGTCTATCAACGATAGACTGGATAAAGAAAATGTGGCACGTATACACCATGGAATACTATACAGCCATAAAAATGGATGAGTTCATGTCCTTTGCAGGGACATGGATGAAGCTGGAAACCATCATTCTCAGCAAACTGACACAAGAACAGAAAACCAAACACTACATGTTCTCACTCATAAGTGGGTGTTGGAAAATGAGAACACATGGACACAGGGAAGGGATCATCACACACTAGGGCTTGTTGTGGGGTGGGGGGTTTAGGGGAGAGCCAGCAGGGGATGGGAAGGAATAACATTAGGAAAAATACCTAATGTAGATGATAGCGGAAATGGATGCAGCAATCCACCATGGCACATGTATACCTATGTAACAATCCTGCACGATCTGCACATGTACCCCAGAACTTAAATTATAATAAAAAAATTTTAAAAAGACAATGGAGAAAAATGGAAGAAAAGAAATTATCAAGAAATAATACCAGAAAACTTTCCAGATTAGAAGTTTATAGTATCAAGGCTAAACGTTTCCATCCTTTAGAAGAAAAATAAAAGTAATAGATCTTCACCAAGGCAGGTCATCATAAAAATTTAGAATACTGAGGACAAAGATGAGATTATGAAAGCATCCAGAGGACAAAAACATGTTACAAACTAAGAAATAACATCTGACGGTACTGAGCTTCTAAATAGCAACACTGAAATCTGGAAAAGAATGTGGCTGGCTACAGTGGCTCATGCTTGTAATCCCAATGTTTTGGGAGTCCAAGGTGAGAGGGTAGCTTGAGACCTGGAGTTCATCACCAACCTGAGCCATATAGCAAGAGACCATCTCTAAAATAAAAACAAAAGCTATAAAAAGTCAGATCAGTGTAGTGGTAAACACATACAGTCCTAGCTACTGAGGAGACTGAGACAGAGCCAAGGAATTCAAGGCTTCACTGAGTTACAATTGCACCACTCTACTCCAGCCTGGGCAACAGAGTGAGACCCTGTCTCTGAAAAAGAAAAAAATAATAACAAAGAAGAAACAAACAATGTCTTGAAAATTCCAAGAAAAAGGTATTTTCAACCTGGAATTTTAAATCCAGCCAAACTGTAGATTACGTGAAGTATAAATATAGGATAAAGATATTCTCAAATAAACATGAATTCCAAATCTTTATCTTCCTTGAACTTACTTTTAGGAGGCTATAGGAAGATATACAATGTCAAAATGAAGAAATAAAAAACAAAAAGGGAGATATAGTCCAAGAAAAAAAAAAATTCTACACAGGAAAGGCATGGCAATTTCCCAGAATGATAGATAAAGAGAAAACCAGATTTTTTAAATTTAGAAATCACAAATTAATAAGCACAAAAATAAAAAAATTTAAAGCTTGTATTTATATTACCTCTGTCACTCATTTGAACTCTCACCACAATTAAAAGTAAATGCCCACTAAGAAAACAATTATGTTATCCTTAAAAATTTTGGATTGCAATTTCAGGGTACTTTCGGGTTCTGATGTATTGAAAGAACAATTCTAAATTGGCCCCCAAGATCTCTCCATGGTGTACATACCCTCTATAATCCTTTCACCTTGGATGTAGGCAAGACTTGTGAACAAAATGAGATTTCACTTTTGTGATGACAGTATATAGCAAAGATGAATGAATTTTACAAGTGTAAATAAGGTACCTAACTTGGAGTTAATCAATCAGAAGAGACATTTGCCTGGGTGGCTCTAATCTGATCCGGTGGGCCATTTAAAATATAGTCCAGGCACTCCCTTAAAAGAGAGATTCAAAGAAACATAGATTCTCCTGGAGTCTATAAGGAAATAAAAAACCATATTGTGAGCTACCTTTCAAACAAAGCACAGAGCAAGGCTATAAAGTCAGCCTCCAGCACCTGCAGCAGTCTCTAACCCATAGCCAGAAATAAAATAGGGAGTTCAGTCCTACAACTACAAGGAATTGAAATCTGCCAACAACTAATTAACTAAAAAGATTATCCCAATCCTCAAATGAGATTGCAACTCCAACCCATAATCCACTCAGACCCTGAGCAGAGAACTCAGTTAAGCCATACCCAGACTCCACACTCACAGAAATGCTGAGGTAATAAATATACGTCATTTTATGCCCCTAAGTTTAGGATGGTCTGTTAATTGAGCCAATAGAAAACTACTTCATCATCTCAGCTGACTGAGTTGGCTTAGCAACCAGAGATTTCACTCCCTTAAGATCTAGGAATGACGGTATTCAAGACAAATTCTGTTGCTATTAGAGCCACCATTTTGAGTCTCCTATAGTTTCTATGCTGTAGGAAATAAAATGTAAAGAATTCATGTTCTCTATCAGTTTGAGTCACTCAACACACATATTCACATCAGTTGGTTCATTCAATTAGTCTACTGCTTCATTCCACCCTTCCTGGATTCCTTTTCTTTCTTTCTTTTTTTTTTGAGATGGAGCCTCGCTCTGTTGCCCAGGCTGGAGTATAGTGGTGAGATCTTGGCTCACTTGCAACCTCTGCCTACTGGTCTCAAGAAATTCTCCTGCCTTAGCCTCCTGAGTAGCTGAATTACAGGCATGTGCCACTACGCCCAGCTAATTTTTGTAAGTAGAGATAGGGTTTCACCATGTTGGCTAGATTGGTCTCAAACTCCTGGCCTCTAGTGATTGCCCTCCTTGGCCTCTCTAAATTTTCTTATATCAAAGTAATATTGCCTAATTTTATGTAATCACATGTGGCTGAATATTGGATCATGGATGGTTCTTATAGTTTATACTATTTTGGGTCATTCTACTAAGAAGAGAGCTAACTTAAAGCTATAAAATAGGAAGAAATAACTAATGATGTCAAACTCAAAGATTGGAGTGGATAGGATCCAGGTAAGAGGTGAGAAAAATTAGCATTAAACTGAATATTGAATATGACTTCTACCAAGAAGTTAGAGAAGAGAGCAGATAAATAAATTTTGTGAAGGACCCACAGCAAAGATAAGAGGATACTTCCTAAAGGATCTCTAATTTTTCTTTGAAGTTGGAGACTATCCTCTTTGCCCAATATAAGATGGGTGAATGAAAACACTGGGATCTTGAAAAAAATTATAAACAGCTTTTTGGGAAAATTATAGAAAACATTAACTGGAGACATATTGAATAAGAGACAGTTAAGAGAGTCTAATAAAATATTGGGGAATATTATATATTATTGTTTAGCTTCTATGTGAAAAGCATTTGTCTTTGCTTTATAATGTTTGGCTTGGCCTGGTGACATGCTTTGGACAATGGAATACAGGCAGAAGGGTCAGTGCGTCAGTTTTCTTTGTAGTTCTGAAAGTTATGACATATTTCTATGTCGTGTTCCTGGCAGTTTCTGACTCCACCATAAGAAGAACTTGCCTCAGTTAGTTCCTGTTCCTTCAGCCTGGGCCTCAGAAGAAAAAACGGAAAATTAACCAAAGCCTAGAGCCAAGTCAGCCAACCCACAGACATTTCTAAACTGACCAGTACGAGTATCAGTTGTGAACCTGCAGTAACGCCCTAGAAGCCTATGTGAATTTTTTCTGGCAATCATCTGTAATTCAGTAGAGTACTAGCGGAGAGGTGAATAGTTAAGTTGATCCAGGGACAGAAAGAAAAGCTGAAAGAAAAATGGAAATTGAGGGCCATGGCAAAGAGCCATTGATAATGATGAATGTTTTGTTCTTGGCTGAATAGAAAAGGAAGTGAAAGTAGAAGGGAATTGTAGGTTAACATAGAGCCTCACACCACACTGTTTTAACTGCAGAAGAAATACTCATTATAAAGCCAACAAGATTAATTTCCAGTTCCTTTCTTCTCACATTCCTTATTTTCTTTTTTGCAACCTCTATTTTCTCAGTTCAAGCATTTATTCGGTGTTTGGCACTGGAGATATAAAGAAACCAAGTCAACTTCCTTGAGCTTGAGTTTTAGGTTAGGCCAGGTGACAGGTAAAAAAGCAACCATATTCGAATGAATGTGGACGATTGTATTTTTCACTAGATAATCGCAGTTTTTATGTCTTCACAAGCCCTTCTGCAATAAGACCCTGCTACAACCCCTTAAGGAGTTGAGTCTATGGACCCTCTCCTAGAATCTGGGTGGACTTTTGATCACTCTGACCAGTAGATTATGATGGAAATGTTTTTATGTGACTTGGAATGCTCCCCCTCCTGACATTTGCCCTCAGATTGCTTTCTCTTGGAACCTCTCCACCATGTTGTGAGAAACTTAAGAAGTTACATGTAGAGGGGTTGTGGTCAACCATTGAAGATAAGCTCAACTTCTGAGTCATTAAAGTCCAAATACCAGTTACGTAACTAAAGAAGTCTTCATATGATTCCAGTCCCTTAGACATTGTAGTCTTCTCAGCACCGCCCCAGGCACTGTGGAATAAATCAAGCCATCTGTCCATACTCTGACCAAATTTTTGTTCCACAGAATTCGTAAGTATAATAAAATGGTGATTGCTTATGCTAATAAGATTAGGGTGGTGTTTTGCAGGCTGGAATAATATGGTATGTGCTGGCATAAGTGTTGGTGCAGAGTGCTCTGACAGAACTGAGAAGGCAGTGGATAGCTCTAAATGAAAAAATGGGTGTGATAATCCAAGGAGATTTAGAGGGTGAAAGAGGAACCTGGAGATCTCAGAAAACACTGAAACCACTTCAAGGATTTGATAAGTATATTTTATTACCATTCTATTTGTTTTCTGAGGCTGCTGTAATAAGTTACTATAAATGTGTTGGTTTAAAACAGTAGAAGCTCTCGTGATTCTGAAGACCAGAGCTCTGTTATCAGTATCACTGGACTACAATCAGGGTGTTGTAGGGCTGCGTTCCCTCTGGAGGCTCAAGGGGAAAATTCTTTCCTTGAATCTTTCATCTTCTGATGGCTACTGGCAATCGTTGGTTTATGGCTGCATCACTTCAATCTTCAAGGCCAGCATATTGGAATCTCTCTTCACTTTGCCTTCTCCTCTATTGGGTATTGTCAAATCTCCCTCTGCAGCCTCTCTTGCTGTTTTATAAGGATTCATATATTTGCATTTAAAGCCCACCCTGATCTTTCAGGATGATCTTTCTATCTCAAGATCCTTAACTTAATCAAATCTGAAAACACCCTGTTTCCATGTAAGGTAACATTTATAGCTTTGGAAATTAGAATCTGATATATTTGAGGGACCATTATTTAATCTACTACAACCACTCTTAGGGTAAAATTTCTTCATTTTGAAGACTACTTCTTAAAGCGTATTGATGTGATTCTATTTTAATCTCAACTTTCTAATGTAAGAGTGAAAACTCTTTTCTAATTAGCCTAAATTAAGATGCATTTTTGTTAACAGATGTGTGTTTCCCTCAGCTAAAGCTTTATGCATCAATAAGTCAAACTATTACCCAATATGCTCTTTAACCTCCAGCAAATGATGAGCCTGTGAAGACAGTGCATTCTATTAAGGTTACCCTGATTGCAATTATTGGAAGAAATATACCAAGATTTATTTTTTAAGATTACTCAATATGTCATTCTATATTTGAAAATAGAAATTAGGCTTTCTATGTTTTCACAATGGAATAATGCTTCAAACAAACAAACAAAAATTGTCTCAAATGTCTACAAACAGGCTGAACTAAAATCTAGCAATGTAATACTTTATTTGGGTGGTTCTTATGTCCATATTTATACTTGCTTTATTTGTATTATTACTGCTATATTAAGTGACAAGAAACTACTACACTAGGATTTAGGAATATTAAAAGAAAAACCTTAGAGAAATTAAATTTAACAGAGTTCAGTTGAGCAAAGAACGATTTGTGAATTGGGCAGCCTCAAACTAGAATAGGTTCAGAGAGATTTTAGTGCTACCTTATGGCTGAAAAACACTTATGGACAGAAAAAGAAAAGTGATGTACAGAAAATGAAAGTGAGGCAGAGAAATAGCTGGACTGGTACAGTTCTGTGTTTGCCTTATTTGAACATGGTTTGAAGAGCTGGCCGCCTTTGACTGGCAGAAATGCCATGATTGGCACAGAGCAGGTTATAGTCTATTAGCACATCCAGTTAGGTTATGGGTCAATATGTACAAAGAAAGCTTTAGACCTAACTTAAAATATGTAAGAAGGCAGTTGTAGACTAAACTTAATTTAACGATGGTCAAACTCTCAAAATTGAGAGGTTAACAAAAGTTTAGGCATTGACATCACCCAATCACTACAGTAAATGTACTTATTTAGTCTCACTGGGAAATAGTACAAAAGTGGATTTTATAAGGTAGATAATAGTTGAGTAGATGGTACCTCCTTGTGCTGGAATCCTGTTTATAGAAGAACAACAAAACCGGGTCTGTTTTAGGACCTATCCACTCTCTTAAAGTTTCAATTTGATTATGTTGCATTTAGCATGAGTGACTCCATTTTGGTTTTGTTTGGTCTACTGAGGACAGGCCAGAACAATGGCCTTCATAAAATTTAGACGTTTAAAAATTTTCTTCTTTTGGTCATGTTTCTCATTTAAGCAAGAGTGTGACCAAAGCTTAGGGCTTTAGCACCACCACTCTCAGTTACCCTCTTTTTGGGCTCCTGGTCTCATCACCTCATTGACAGGTTATGGTGTTTTCGTGATCACACATTTCTTTGACTATTCGTTGTTTCAGCCAAAGAGAGATCATGTGACATTTTACAGATGGTTCCATACAAACGTTTAAAACTTTTGAGAGATACACCATGGTACACCATGGAGACATCTATTAAAACTATCAGGAGAATAATACCAAGAGTTTGCAGTATGCTCCTTAGCCAGGGTCCCCATAAGCCAAATCAACTAAAATCAAATCAAAGAATGAGCTAGATAGTGAGTCTATTAGTTTTAACCAAACAGTCTATTCATTAATCTCCTCAACTGATTCTCTGTAATACATGATGTATTTCTCATGTGCAACTAGAAGCATCAGCAACTGCACAGATATTTCTCTGTTTAGCCAGCAAGTAATCTAGGGAAATTCTATTATACAGCACAACTTTAATAAAAGAAATTCAAGTCTGTAGTGTAATCATAGCCTTTGCAGTAGAATCTGCTATAGAGCCTATTATGAGGGATACATTTCTAGTCATGGCTTCATTTACCCCAAACCATGGATAAAGAGTCCTAATAAATGTTGATCATTCAGAAAAGTGAAGGCCTCTTGGCAATGTTCTCTTTAACCTGTGATATAGGTTAAGAGGAGTGGGTCAATTTTCTGTGTCTCAGTGATTAAGAAGGAACAAAGGTTTTACTAAAATTTCTCGCTCACATTAGCCCTTTATCTTGCATCTGTCAATATATAAGGTTGTCCATGTATAAGATGGGTTGTGAAATCTTCTATAAATAAATGTACACCCCATGAGTACACACGAAATATCCATTTCTTAAGTTTTGTTGTTCATACAGACATAAGTAAAGAAAAATTGAGAAATAAGAGTTTCATGATAGCAGGAAAGTCTTGACTTATGATTATGGGAAAAAGCTATCCATGTATAGGATGTTGTCTACTTCTGGACAGAAACTTCTCCAGTTAGATTTACCTTAAGGTTCTAATGAATGTTCAAATTCAAAAGTCTGGAGAAATCCATCTGAGTTGTGGAATTATGAACCCAAGATCCAAGGTCCCAAAGTTTTGTAGCAGTGTGGGTGGCAACAGCAGTCTTTCTCTGACATCATTCTCAAAAGACTCGACCTCTGGGTGAGTTCTAGAATGTAAAGGATTTGGTTGTCTTCAGTCAGTGGACCATAAAATGTTTTCTTTACCTGGTCAAAATATACTTTGGCGTAATGCATTAAAGCCTTGCAGCATTTAGTCATATTAGAGTTTAGGAGCAGAAAATACATGCGATTTTATTCTTAGGAGCATAGGTTCTCCAGGGACTATTTTGTAAGGGGTCAGTCAGCTCTGGGAATGGATCTGATTGTCATCGATCGGCAATAACATTGACCATGGCAATCCAATTAATTCAGTTGCCTTTGTCTAATGTTACTGTATCTGTACATTATTTGATAACTTTACAACTCGACTAATGAAATAAATGCCTCTATCGTTGGAGATTTTCTTACAAATGAGTCACGCTAAAACACATTTTCCAATAACCTTTTACCTACTGTTATAACATCAGCATTCTTACACAGGAAAGCTTCTGTACAACCAGAAAACATACACTGACAATGACAATTGAATGAAATCCCTCTATAAATGTTTGACTGGCCATCAGGTAGCAGAAATGTACTTGAAGATTTGATTGTTTTCCCAGGATTACGGGTTTGACAAACCAAACATTCAATTTTGATTATTTTATCCCTTCCATGATGATTCATGGAATGTAAAGCTTTAAATAATAAAAGCTTCAAGAACTCAGAAGAACCAGACAGCAGTCCAGACTCTCCATGAGTCCACGCATAACATTGGATTTATATCCTCCTAAATACCAATTTTGTTTCTCCAATTTTGGTGGATAATACTGTCTATTAGATGGGTTATCACAGGTAATTTCACTTGGACCGTGGAGTTTATTCAAATTGCATATCTAAACAGTTTCAGTACTGGCTGATAGCATGAAAATCTGGCAAAGTATTTTCTTGATATTTAATTAACTTTTGCCCTGCTTAGGTTAACATTATAAAAGTCAGTCAGTCTCTTCATTAGAGTTCTGGGCATTCTTTCCCAGACCAATGACATGCTCCTAAAGTTATCAGAAACCTACATTTCAGATTGCTTTTTAGGGTTCTTTCTACTCTTTTCATGAATCTCTTTGAAAACACAATACTCTAGAATTTTAATTGCTTGTAAAGTTTTCAGAAACTCCATTAGAATTAAGCAATTAACTGTGGAAATGACTTTAAATGATTATACTTAAAGACACAATCAACAAATAAGTTTGGTTATTTCTGTGGCCTATAATAATTAAACATAATAACCATAATTATGGTTCCAATATATATTGGAATATATATTAGTAACATATTCATAAAAACATAACTTGAAGAAGGTTAAACATTACTCTTTAGTTGACAATGCTTCCTGTGTAATTTAACAACATCACTTAAGCCTGCTTATTATCTCTCTTTTGTAGGCTATAAGAGCCCTCCATAGCATTCCAAAGCTAAAGGTCAATAAAAAGAATTTTGAATTTATAATTTGATTTTGGGGAGCCTGTCAAATATGTCAGAATGCTGGACTAAATATGTTTAAAACACTTGACCAAAACAAGATCACACACAGTGTAAAATAATAGTCACTCATTTAGCCAAAATGATAATTAAACATTTTAAAAAGCAAAAACCTCTATTCTTTAGTGGAGAAGAAACTCAGTTTTCCAAACAATCAGCAGACCTCAGAAAGACAGTATGATACATAATTTGTCTCTTCTTATTCCCTCTCTTTTTTTGTTTTGTGCAGTTTATTCAAAAGGTAAACCAAAATATTTTACTGTGTCTTATTAATACTGTAAAAATTTTGTTCAAAAGTTAAAACCAAGTATTCCTTTTTTATATGTATTAATCAATAAATAGTAAAGCTAATTTTAATAAAACCTTGTAAACAAACCTATTCAATTTCAGTCAGCTTTTGATCATACTAGATTTCCATAAACTATTTATAATGTCTTTAAAGTTTTATATTATTTTTATTTTTTATTTTTTTACATACAGGACCTTGCTCTGTCACCTAAGCTGAAATACATTGGCATGATCATAGCTCACTGCAACCTCAAACTCCTGAGCTGAAGTGACCCTCCTAAGT
Organism: Cacajao melanocephalus; assembly: GCA_963573385.1. Taxonomy (NCBI): domain Eukaryota; kingdom Metazoa; phylum Chordata; class Mammalia; order Primates; family Pitheciidae; genus Cacajao; species Cacajao melanocephalus. The sequence continues at coordinate 9,483 of CAUYLG010005926.1, read as the reverse complement.
TAGCCTCCCAGGTAGCTAGGACTACAGACACATGCCACTATGCCTTGATAATTTCTTTTTCTTTTGTTTTTTATAGGAGGGTCTCACTATGTTGTCCAAGTTGGTCTCAAACTCCTGGCCTGTCAAACAGACACAAGCACAATATATGAATATATATATAGATAGATTTTCTATGTATGTCATATAAAAATAAGATGCCAAACTATATAAGCTTAAACTTACATTTAATAGTTAATATTCTAGTATTTTAACTTCAAATGACTCAGACATTTTATGATTATCACTTATTTAATTTAACATAAGATGACTTTAAGATTTTTAAATAGTCAAACAAATTTTGAAATATTTTCTCCAGTCATGATGGATGTCAAGTAGTCACATGGCACTTAGGATGGCTATGAAAGGTAGGGCCTGTGTCCTGAATTTACATACCAGGTGTGGAGTTCAAGACAAAAGACAGATCTGTGAAGATGATGTATGGAGCATGGAACCTTTTGCAGAAGAGCCAAAAGGCAAAGCTGAGCCAGGAAGAAGGGCCATATTGGTCTTTATTCTGCCTTGTAGCTGCTGGTTCAGGCATGGAGAATACTTCTTCTGGGGTCTGGAAAGGTTACAATGGTGATAGCTCTCACCATCGTAACCTATCCAGACCCCAGAAGCCAGAGGCTCCACACCAAAAGCATAAGCTCACAGTCAATTCAAGAAGTATCAAAAATACTACAGAAACAGAAGTTTTATGACCTTAAAACCTGTAGCAGAGGCAGCATAAACCAGTCTCACAGGTAATTTCAGGCAAAATAGTCTGAATTATATTTAACTGACAATTTTGAAGCCATTCCTATTTTTCTAACAACTTAAAAACTAGCTTTATTTATCAAATATTATCACTTACATTTAACAATGAAGACTTGTGGACATACTGACACAGAAGCAGATCTTATAGCTTCCATAAATAATTTTTATTTGCCAGCTTTTAAAGTGTTTTTTTTTCTCAAGCAAAAATTGACAAATTGGATCTAATTAAAACTGAAGAACTGCTGCTCAGCAAAAGAAACTACCAACAGAGTAAGCAGACAACCCAAAGAATGGGAGAAAATGTGTGCAAACTATGCATCTGACAACCCATTTTCTGGGGAGAAGTTCAAGCCAGCTGCAGAAATTTGTACAAGTAAAAAGGAGCTGAATGGTAATAGCCAAGACATTGGGGAAAATATCTCCAGGGCATGGCAGAGAACTTTGTGGCAGCCCCTCCCATAACTGGCCCAGAAGCCTAGGAGGAAGTAATGGTTTGTGGACCAGGCCCAGGTCCCTGATGCTCTGTGCAGCCTTGGAACTTGGTGGCCTGCATCCCAGCTGCTCCAACTCCAGTCATAGCTAAAAGGGGTCAAGGTACAGCTTGGGTCATTGTTTCAGAGGATGCAAGCCTCAAGCTTTGGTGGCTTCCACATGGTGTTGGGCCTGTGGGTACACAGAAGACAAGAGTTGAGCTTTGGGAACCACAACCTAGATTTCAGAGGATGTATGGAAACACCGGGATATCCAGGCAGAAGTCTGCTGCAGGGGCAGAGCCCTTATGGAGAACCTCTGCTAGGGCAAGGAAGAAAAATGTGGGACCAGAGCCCTCACACAGAGGGCACACTAGTGCCTAGTGAAAACATGGCCACCATCTTCCTGACCCCAGAATAAAAGATCCATCAACCATTTGTAACATGTGACTGGAAATGCCACAGGCACTCAACATTAGCACATGAAAGCAGCCGTGGGGTTGTACCTTGCAAAGCCACAGGGGTGGAACTGCCCAAGGCTTTGCAAGCCCACCCCTTGCATCAGCACGTCCTGGATGTGAGACTTGAAGTTAATGGAGGTCATTTTGGACTTTAAAATTTAAAGACTGCCCTGTGGTCTTTCAGACTTGCCTGAGGCCTGTATTCCCTTTGTTTCACCCAATTTTTCCTATTTGAAATAAGAACATTTACCCAGTGCCTATGTCCCCACTGTATCTTGGAAGTAACTAACCTGTTTTTGATTTTACAGGCTCATAGGCAGAAGGAACTTGTCTCAGATGAGACTTTGGATTTGCATTTTTGAGTTAATGCTGGAATAAGTTAAGACTTTGTGGGACTGTTGGGAAGGCATTATTGGTTTTGAAATGTGAAAAGGACATGAGATTTGGGAGTGGTCAGGGGTAGAATGATATGGTTTGGCTCTGTGTCTCCATCCAAATCTCATCTAGTGTGATCCTCACATGTTGAGGGGGGGCCCTGGTGGGAGGCAACTGAATCACGGAGGCAGTTTCCACCATGCTGGTCCCATGACAGGGAGTTCTCATAAGAGTTGATGGTTTTAAGTGTGACACTTTCTCACTCTCTCTCTCTCTCCTGCCATGTAAGACATGCCTTGCTTTCCCTTCACCTTCCACCGTAATAGTAAGTTTTCTGAGGCCTCCCCAGCCATTCCAAACTGTGAGTCAATTAAACCTCTTTTAGTTGTAAATTACCCAGTCTCAGGTACCTTTATGGCAGTGTGAAAACAGGCTAATACACTTGGCATCAGTTTGCTTTTAAAAAGAAAAATGACTGTAGGTAAAACCAGGTAGAACATTTATATCTCAAAAGAATAGAGATAAGACTTGAGGCCTAAATGTTGTACCATTGTTTGTTCAAACCAAGGGGGAAAAAAAAGTATGTAAAGGCTCAGCTAAAAGGCCCAGTAAAGACAATATGGCCAGAAACAGTACCATAAACAAAGGTAAGATTTGTTAGTGACCTTGTCCTCCCTCTCAGACACCTTTACAAGTGGATATTGCACCCTTACAAATGACAAAAGCATGTCAAGATAGCCAGATCAATGACAGAAAGGTGTATTTTATTTCCATTGGTGATCTTTTTAACTTAGGTGTTTCTTAGCTAAAATTACTGAGTTCAGGATGCAACCCATTATGGAATAGGCAAAGAAAACATTCTTCATACATAGATTCAGCAAGGATAGATCAGAAAAGGAAGTAAGTCTTCTGCACCTGAGGGCCTACCTTTTATAAACACTTTATCCACGATAGCTTTCTTTTCACACTTGAGGCAGGATAGTAACTAAACTAAAAGGTTAGCAGATTCAAAATTTCTTTTAAGTTTTTTATTTGCTTCTTGTTAAGAGACTTTTAAAAGAGGAAATAGGAAGTTGAAGTAAAAAGTGGATTTCTGCTTTATAATGAAAGTCATGAAGTATGTGTGTTACACGAGACTCAGAATGCTCATCAATCATTCAGGAAGCCATTTTAGGTAATTTGGAAGCCATCTTAATGTTAGCATTCTCTCTCTACTTAAAATTGCCTTCATAAATGTATCCACTTCATAAAGAAAAAAGCAAGCAATGGTTTTCTGGCCCCTAACCTTTGAAAAATCTCCTAATACTTTAACTTTGATGTGTATAAGGCAGACGGAATCTCCAAAGTGGAACTGCCTTGGTGATTACAGGTGGCAGTAGGGAAGATATAAGTATCAAATGCCTGGGAGTGATATTATGTTTTTCATATTTCTAGAATTTCTTGTTATTCTGGTGAGGTTCGATTTTGGCCAAATAAGAATAAAATTTAAAGACCTACTTTTTTAAACCATTTTCTATTTTCTAATAACATAAGATTTATTTACTCTGAAAGTCTTCTTAACTTAGTTCTGTAGGAAGTAATTTGTGATTCAATGGAAAGCCATGCATTTCTATAACTTACTCTTCTGCCTTATCAGATTCTGATTCAATGAAAGCTATTTTACAACTTTGTGAGTTGTAGATAACTTACAGCAATGAGAAAATAATTTTCATCTATATACATGCAAATGAATTCTCTCCCAAGAGGAACAGCTATCCTCCTTCCTCAGAAGAAAAACAGTTTTGCCTCAATTTGCACATGTAATCCAATATCCCTGATCTACAAAAAATTTATATTTTTATTGGATTCCCCTTTGAACCAGTATATAAAATATCTTTGTTTCCTTCATTATGAGTCAAGAAAAAATATTTATTTTTACATTTAATAAGTTGGTTTTTTTAATATGCTCAGGGAAATAGACTTTGGAATGGTGAAGGCATCAGTGACCTTGTTCTCTCTCCAAAACAATGAAAAATAGGGACAAAACAACTAAAATTAACTTTTTTATAACCCTGACAATTAACCAAAGACTTAGCTGAAAAGCACTAATTACTGAACCTAGAGGACAAAATGAACTGCCTGGCATTTTGATTTATTATTCCTACTCCTCTTTATTCCCTACTCAGTAGTATGACAACCAAAAGTTGACAACATTGCTGAAAATGGAGAAATTGAACCGCTTTTTCAGTGTTTTATTAAAATCTCCATCCCCAGAAAACAGTCAAAATATTCTGTCTAAAATTGAAGCTCTCTGAAAAAACTCTATTCTCAGTATGTGTAGACTATTTGATTTGACACAGAGCTTAATTTAGACGGGGGAATAAAACGGCCTACCCCTAGGTCATTACCAAAACAATAACAAACTTTTGGCAGTAGCTGTTTAAGATTGTAATTTTAATTATGACAAACAATAGTATGGCCAGGAATTTAAAAGGAAATGCTAGAGAACTAGATGGCCATAGAGGAGTCTGAAAACCTCTGACGTATTCCTGAGCATATAAAAAGCCCTTTTAGGCACAGGCTGTGTGCATTACCAGGAAACGTGGAAAAAGATAAGGTGGCAGTCACCCACCTGCAGTTGTCCTTGAGATTCAACACGAGCAGGAATTGAAAGTGAAGTCTGTCTTGTAAATTGCATGAAGTATGAAAGGGCTCCTTCTCACACAGATCTCTATGCAAAGGCAAGAGACGTGCATGCAAAGTATTAAAGGAAAACTTTTGACCATTCAGAAAACTTACTAACCAATAAATTATCCTGATTCAGGTGTGACCCCTAAAAAAAAAGACTTAAAAATAATAATTGTTTTTAGCTAGCAGAGAACTTAGTGGCCATTTACTAGAAGAAATATACAACTATAGAATTAGTCCAGAAAAGTCACTGAACAAATAAACAACAAAAAAACTGATACCAGATTTTATAAATTGTTCAGTTTTCAACAAACATTAGATGACATTCAAAAAATAAAATAAAATGAATATGAAAGTATGTCACATTAAAAGGGGGAAAAGCAGTCAACATATAATGTCTTGATAGGGTCCAGACTTTGGACAGAGAGTTTTAATGAGCTATTACAAAATGTTTAAGAACTAGAGGAAACATGCTGACTCGGTCAACACATATACTAAAATTAAAATAACAGGAAACCATGTCTAAAGAATTAAAGAAAAATATGACTGTTTGGTAGAAAAACCCCTACCTCTCCCCTCCCCCTTGATCTCCACATCCAGGAGACCGCCTACAGGCCTCAGTCTGCCTGGTAACACCGAGCAACCAATCATGGCCCAGCCTTAGCCCCCCAAAGCTGGGCCAATCCCCATGCAACACGGCTCCAGCCCGCCAAGCTGAACCAGTCCCCATGCGACACAGCTCCCCTCTCCACCCATCCTGGTCATTCACCAACCACTCACCGCCACCTCAGCTGCAGGCCTCCCCATCCCTATAAAATCGCCCAGCCCCAGCCGCTGGGCGCAGCTCTCCCTTTCTTCCTCTCTCCGCCTGCTTGAGTTGCCCGTAGATCCCAATAAACCTGGACTCGGCCTTCGGCTCTCAGAGTGTTACTTGGGACTAGACAACTGGAAAGGGTCGACAGAAGGGGTCATACATTTGGGGGGGTCGCACAGGAAATGCCTTTGCTGACTCAGTATCAAAAGCCACAGCAAAAGAAAAAGTCCCTCCCACTACCCTCTGCTTCCTTTGCAAAACATACAACCCCCAATACTCTCCCACGGAATTAGCCAACCTCCAATCCTTACCTAATGTTCAATTCAGGGACAACTGGGCTTTCAAGCATAACCTCCTTATACTCCCCGAAAAACAGAAATACCAAATAATCCAAGACATTCACAACTCACTCCACATTGGACCGAAAGCCTTGTACCAGTTCCTCAGTCCACTCTTTCACCCCCACAACCTCCTCAGCACCATACGGGAGGTCCAGTCCTCCTGTACCATCTGTGCAAAAGCCAACCCCCAGGGTTCCTGTCATCCTCGGCATCAGCTTCATCAACTGCGTGGGTTCCTGCCTGGCCAAGATTGGCAAATTGATTTCACCCACATGCCAAAACACAAGCAATACCGTTATCTACTAACCATTGTTGACACTTTTTCAGGTTGGACCGAAGCTTACCCTACAGCCTCTGAGTCTGCAGGAACAGTAGCCACTCATCTTATCCAAGACATCATCCCACGGTTTGGACTTCCAGCCACCATACAGTCTGATAACGGCCCAGCCTTCGTCTCTAAAGTTACTAACGCTGTCTCCACTTCCCTAGGAATCCAGTGGAAACTACACACTGCCTATCATCCCCAGTCTTCCGGTAAGGTGGAGCGGGCCAATGGCCTCATCAAGGAACATTTAACCAAACTTATGCTTGAACTCCGCCAGTCCTGGGTTACGCTGCTCCCCATCGCCCTCACCAGGTTAAGAGCAAGTCCTCGGGGCCCAGCACAGCTTAGCCCGTTTGAGCTATTGTATGGTCGCCCCTTCCTACTCTCAACTCCTCCATCACCCGAAGTCACTCCTTTAAGTAGTTACCTCCCCTACTTCACTCTCCTCCGAAATCTCCTTAGGGAACACGCCAGCGCTTCTCTTCCCCAACCCACTCAGCCATCCAAAACTACCCAAAAGGTATTTCCGGGTGACTCAGTCCTTATTAAATCCCTCTCCCCAAAGCCCCTCACCCCCAAGTGGGAGGGACCCTACACTGTCATCCTCACCACTCCATCAGCCATAAAAGTTGCTGAATTTCAATCGTGGGTCCACCTGTCACGGGTAAAACGAGCCCCACCACTTTCACCCTCCACTTGCTGGAAAGCGGTCCCTACGGGCCCTCTGTCCGTCAAACTAACTCAATTCTGATCTTCCCAAAATGCTAGTCCTGGCTGTCTTCCTGGCTGTTCTTCTTCCGGAAACCCGTGCCGGCCTTGACCGTCAGTACAACCTCAATCAGGTACTAATGGCAACATATGGTAATCCCTGCGAATGCTCAACAACAGCCAGCAAGCCACCAACCAACTATATCCAATCTCAAGATTGCTCAAACCAGAAAGCCTATCTTACAAGTGGGAGTACAAATACCGGCATAGGTAAAAAACCCCATTATGTATGTGTTAAAAAGGCAACAGTCACCATAGTACCCCCCGGTTCCCCCCTTCCCAACTGCAACTGTTCTGATTATAATACTCCTTCTATTCACTCATCCTGCTATAAGTCGTTTGCACAATGCCAGCACAATAACCAAACATATTTCACCGCTGTCCTACTTTCTGGGCGTGCAGGAACATTTAGGGGAAATTACACCATCCCATCCCCTTATGGCATCTCTTATAAGCTGGCTCGGGCCGCCTGCCCCACAGATAAGGTTGGACAGGCCGTCTGTTGGTCATCCTCTCCCCAGGTCGAGCTAAGTGATGGAGGGGGACCTCATGACCAAATGAAGGCTCATCATGTTAAAAAAATCCTTGCAAGCCTTATTCCCGTTTCTCTCATACCATCCCTTAGCTCTACCAATGCCCAAATCCCAAAACTTAAGGTCAAACCTCCAAGGCACCCTAAACACTATGCACAAGGCCCTTAACGATTCCGGATATTTTAATAACTCAGAGGAGTGTTAGCTCTGCCTGTCGTTTGGCCCCCCACTGCCTGTCGCTGTACCTAGTAATATAACTTCAACATCTTCTACTACACATGGAACTTACAGTCTTCCTTTTTCTGTCCAGTTACACCACATTAATTGTATTAACATAACCTGTCTCAGTAAACCCCCTCAAAACAACTCCTTCAACTTAGATGTGGGGTCTGTATGGTCTGCCTGCAATTGCTCTCACCATATCAATATTACCCAGGAACTTTTTTCCCCAGAAGGTCAAGTCTTTGTTTGTAGCTATAATCTAGCTTATACTTATCTCCCTAGCAACTGGACTGGCAGTTGCTTACCTACTTTCCTTTTGCCTGAAGCTAGTATCCTTCCTGGAGACGAGCCGGTGCCCATTCCTAGCTTCAATTTCGTGACAGGATGGAAAAAAAAGGGCTCTACAGTTCCTCCCATTCATAGCTGCCCTGGAAGTAACTGCTAGAATTAAAACCGGCACTGCTGGATTACGCTATTCCCTGCATTCTTACCAAGCTCTTTCCCAACAACTTATCCATGATGTTAGTGTGCTTTCAGGAACCATACAAATAATCCAAAATCAAATAGACTCTCTTGCAGAAGTCGTCCTTCAGAACCGCCGCGTGCTAGATCTCCTAACCGCTAAAAAGGGATGCATATGCCTGGCCCTCAGAGAAAAGTGCTGCTTTTTCGCCAACCAATCTGGAATTGTCAATAAAAAGATAAAGGCCCTGCAAGACGATCTAGCAAAGAGACGAAAGGCCCTAGCCGACAACCCATTTTGGGGAGGGTGGAACGCTCTTCTCCCATATACTCTTCCCTTCCTTGGACCCCTACTTGTTGTCTGCCTTATCTTACTCATAACTCCCTGTTTCCTACAGTTCCTACAGCAACGCTTCCAAGAGCTAACCCGAGCCACCCTCAACCAAATGCTCCTCCAGCCACTCAATACAAATTACCAAACCAAGTAAAGCCTCCTCCGGCCAGCCTAACTCCTTATCTCCTTCCCCTCATCGCCCAAAATCAGCAGGAAGCAGCCAGAAAGAAAGCCGTCGCCCCTTTTCCTCTTTAAGGAGTTGGGAATGTCTGGTGGAGGACACTTGGATCCCCTCTTGCTCCCACCCAGGCCCCGGCCACATGGGAAGTATCTAGCTTCCCCATGTGAAAAGCCCTTCTTCCTTTGCATAGAAAGTCCCTTATCTCACCTGGCCTAGCGTCCTGGCCTCAGCACAAACAACCCCGGCTGACTCATCTCCAGTTCCAGTTACCTTCGCCCAGCAACCGACCTAACCAATCACCGACCGCCTCATCAACTCTTCCACTTCCCGCCTGACGGTCAAACTGACCAATCGCCACCTGCCACATCAACTCTTCCAGTTCCCCTACCCCTATAAAAATCGCGGAACAAAGGAAACCGGTGCGTGACTGCTGACTCTCCTTGCACGGGTCCAGTCCGCCCGGGGATTTTCCAATAAAGCCTGAACATGTCCATTCAGCTCAATTGGCTTAATTCCTGGGCTCTCAGCACCGAGGGTCCGGGCAGGTCGCACAAGTGGTGCCGAAACCCGGGAGGTGAGGGCTGCTGACCCCCCAGCGGCCCCCTCCCTCTGGCGACCTCCCCTCCCTCCTCCAATTCGGCTTCCACGCTCCGAACAAGGTAAGTCTATTCTCTTACCTATCTTCCCTGTGGTGCGTGTAGCGGCCCCTTTCTCCCAGTCTTCATTCCACGGATC
>CAUYLG010005924.1:0-69579 GCA_963573385.1 Cacajao melanocephalus | reverse complement strand
ACCGTGGAGGCCACAGGAGCAGAAACATGGAATGCCAGACGCTAGGGATGCTGGTACAAGTTGTGGGACTGCATGCTGCTGTCTAGAGCTTGTCTCAATGGATCTAGAACTTCATCGCCATCTGATCGCCGATCACCTCTGAGACCCACCCTGCTCATAACCAAAACTGCCCATGTTGGTCCTTTGTCCTAGACCTGTGACATTCTGGACTATTTCTGTGTTTACTTGTGGCCGAGTGTAACAACCATACAATAAATCACCTCTTCCGCTGTCTTAAAAAAAAAAAAAAAAAAAAGAGCCGCTTCAAGCGTTTTAATGATCTGTTAAGCTCATCCTCAGTTTTCCTTCACCTTCCAAATTGGGGCCACTTTCTCTCCACCTCCACTTGCTTGTTAGTTCAATTATGATTGTTCTCTGCTTCCTTCCGTATTGGATTTAAGGCAGCTAAAAATGTAATGCAATACACTCAATAGGACAGTATGAAATAAAGAAAGAATGACATCAGGATCCATTAGATGGAAAGTGAGGAAAATGCATTAAACCAGGAAACTTGGGAGAAAATGGTGATGGAAGATGAACAACACCATATTTGGGTTCTGCACTCCCTGACGATAAAGACCGATTAGGTGTTTAAGGAGACATGATATGTAACTCCTAGCTCATTAAATAATTGGTTTTTCCATTATTATTGAGCATGCAGTAGCGCCAAGCCCTTTTCAGGACACAGAGATGAATGACACTGAGCCCTGCCCTCAAGGTGCTCAGTCTAGCCTGCTCCTATTTTCACCTGACGCTCTGAGAGTAGTAATACATGTCTACGTGTCTGATCTACCTACAACCCATTCTGTGTCATGACTCATGCCTCATGTAGTTGGTGAAACTAGTTCTACCACCTACTACAGACTACTAGACCAGGGGTCTGTGTCCAAACTAAAGAGCTTATGGGCACTGGACTCAGGGGAGGTCATATATCCGCTATGATCCTTGACATGAAATCACCCAATGTATTTCTTCCATATTGTGTGAACATACACCAATTTGGGCAGATCACATTTTCCAGTGCTGCCTGCAACAAATCCCTTATCCCACTTGCGCTTCTTATAATGTGACTTTCACATTCCTTCAAGGACAGGTGGGATTTATGCCCTTTCCACCTCAAACCTGGGTAGACTTTGTAACTGTCTCAAACAATAAAGTACGGCAGAAGTGATGCTGTGTGATTTCCGAGTCTAGATTATAAAAATCCCATGCACCTCTACTTTGCTCTCGTGGGACACTTGCTCTTGGCACTCACTCAACTGCTGTGCTGTGAAGAAGCCCAAGGAGTCTATGGAGAGGCCCACATGGTAAGAACCAAGGTCCCGGGACCACAGGCTTGGCTGGGCTCCTATCTGACAGCCAGCGCAAGCTTGCCAGCCATGGAAGTGAGTCATCTGAAAGTGGAACCCCCAGCTCCAATTGAACTGCCCAGATGCCATGTGGGAGAGAGCTGAACCGTTTGCACCCAGCCTCATGAAAATTGCAGGTTCGTGTGCAAAATAAGTGAGTGTTGTTTTAAGCTGCTAAGTTTCGAGGTGTTTAAGCAGCAATAACCTGCTGAAACACCCATCCAATCAGGTTTTGTCTCTTGGGAAGTATGAACACTGGATGCCTCCAGAGGTGGGCCCTTGAGCTCAGGCTGAATCCCAAGCAATGCTGATTTTGCTGTTCTCCACAGTCCTATGCGCAAGCTAGCTTGTGTATCCTGAAAGCCAGCACGACTGTGGCTGTAAAGAGGCAACATTCCAGGCTGCTTTAATGTCTTTCAAATTCTAGCACTAAACACACCTGTCGCTAACTTGAGAGTCCCTGGACATGCGTCTCCACTGCAACCTGAAAGAGGATCATATTCTGTTTATGTCAGCTCTTGTAAGTGGGAATTTTATTTTTTCATCTGGTGACCAAACCTTTACCAGTATTTAGATTTCAAAACTAGGCTTTTTACTTATTACCCCTATTCTCAGCCCTGGCTTTTTTCTCAGCATGATACACACTGTTTCTGGGCCTAGGGTCCTGCCTTCACCGACTCTGTTCCTTCTTATCTCAGCCTGTAGCCTCTGTTACTTCTTATCTCAGGCTATGCTCACCTTCAGGTATCCTTGACAATGACTGATGCCTTTTTTTTTTTTTTTTTAAGTTGAAGTTTCACTCTTGTTGCCGAGGCTGGTGTGCAATGGAGCAATTTCGGCTCACTGCAGCCTCTGCCTCCCAGGTTCAAGTGACTCCTCTGCCTCAGCTTCCTGAGTAGCTGGGACTACAGGTACATGCCACTATGCCCAGCTAATTTTTGTATTTTCAATAGAGACAGGCTTTCACCATGTTGGCTAGGCTGGTCTCGAACTCCTGACCTCAGGTGATCCACCCGCCTCGGCCTCCCAAAGTGCTCGGATTATAGGCGTGAGCCACCACGCCCCTCAGACTGATGCCTTTTTAAACACTTTCCTATGGCTAATTATTGGGGAGGCAGTGCAGTACAGTGATTAAAACTTTTGCTTTGGAGTTGGGGAGACATGGAACAAGGTATAAGTTCTGTAAACCTACCTTGTAAGTATATGATTAGGATTAAAATGAGGTGATATCTATTTGGTGTTTAGCACCCTTTGGCCAGGGCGGCTACTCTTCAGATACCCAATGTTCTTCCACCACTTTGTGAGAAAGAATCCCTTATTGTTGGAAGTGATAATGAACCAACCATAGAGACGACTATTTCCTGCCGTCTTGCAGAGAGATTGGCCAATGAGATGTAAGCAGAATTGCTTCACTGGGCTGGCAGGAAGCTATTTAAAAGTGGCTGACCTACTTAGGAGGCTCACCCTTGTGCTGGTTCCCTCTCTTTCCTTCTTGTGAATATCATGCTGGAGTTACAACCACCATTTTGGATCATGTAGCAACACAGGAAAGCAGCTCTGTACTAACAAAGGTGGGAAAGAGTTAGAAGGAACTCGTGTCCTAGATGACCAGGGAGCAGCCATACCAGCTTACCTTGAATTAGAAACTTAATTCCTAACTGATCCACATACTAAATGCTAGTCGAGATTATCAATCTCTCCTAGCATCCTTTCCCTAACTCTGTGGGACTGTGTGCTCTTTTAGTCCATGCTATCTCCAGCCTGGCTAAGTTCTAGTGAAAACAGGGAGGAAATATACTCTGCATCAGTTTCTAGGGGGTAAATTGATGTCCTCATTGACCAGGTTTAACTTTAGTTGAGACTTAGGAGCAATCTTCCTGCCTGTTGTTTGTCGATAATACTGACCGGTCTTTGTGAGCTGAAAGAATAAATCCTTATTCAAGGAAGTCTTCATGTTATCTACATCTTATGAATCTGCCATTCAGCCTTGCTAAAATTAAAAGCATGAAGGAAAGTGCATAATCAGGAAAAAAGAGATTTTCTCCTTGTGGATTTTTCCATTTTTACTAAAAATTTTTTCTTTTGAGATGGAGTTTCACTCTGTCATCCAGCCTGGAGTGCAGTGGCTCAATTTTGGCACCACTGCAGCCTCCACCTCCCAGGTTCAAGTGATTCTCCTGCCTCAGCCTCCTGAGTAGCTGGGATTACAAGCGCCTATCACCACGCCCAGCTAAGTTTTGTATTTTAAGTGGAGACAGGATTTCACCATATTGGTCAGACTGGTCTCAAAATCCTGACCTCAGGTTATCCACCGACGTCAGCCTCCCAAAGTACCGGGATTATAGATGTCAGCCACCATGCCCAGCCCACTAAAAATATTTTTAAGTTATGTTCTCATAAACATTTCATTCCTTCATTTAAAAATGTTTTGTAAGGAAGAATAAAGACAAGATCATGTAATAATATATTTTAGATACACAAAGCAGGTCCCATTCTTTAAGAACTTTTTGAGTTGGTATTGTCTCATTTATTTAAATAATTATATGGATCAAAATAGTGCAATTATAAAGGTAAAAATTCTTTGTCATAGACATAGAAATTAAAAGAACTTTTCCTTAGAAAGAGGCATAATTTACCTCTGTACTCGTGAATAAAACATTTTAGTAAACAAATACCTTACCCTCAAACACACTTTTATTCTAAATATTGATATTCCTTACATAGAAATTCATGTAGAAGATGTTCATTCCTCATATAGTGCTTAATTTTTACTTAAATTTATGTTTTTCAATCTATCACTGCTAAATGAGCAATTTAGCACACAAACATGTACTTATTTTATTTAAAAAACATGGAGTGGAGAATAATTTATACATATACATACATGTATACTGATATTTACAAAATTATAAATCATATTGGAAAAGTATTATACATATTATTCTCAGTATTCAAAGTAGGAGAAAAACACCTAAAACCTTTAATTAGTCTTAACATTCTGATAGATTTACAAATTAGTTCTAATCGGTAGCAATGGGACCATTTCTTTTCTTTTCTCTTTTTTTTTTGAGACAGAGTCTTGCTCTGCCGCGATTGTGCAGTGGCGCAATCTCAGCTCACCGCAACCGCCGCCTCCTGGGTTCAAGTGATCCTCGTGCCTCAGCCCCCTGAGTAGCTGGGATTATAGGTGTAACCACACCTGGCTAATTTTCACGTTTTTTAGAGATGGGTTTCACCATGTTGGCCAGGCTGGTCTCAGACTCCTGGCCTCCCAACATGTTGGGATTACAGGCGTGAGCCACCATGCCTGGCTGGAACCATTTCTTATATGAGACTTACAAGGTAGAATTTACATGCGCTGGAACAAAAGCTAAGTGGTAAATATGACATCTGATGATCTAACTGACGTCCTAGATACTTTGCATCGCTTGTAAAACAAAAGGGAGTCAAACACAGTCTTTTTTTTTTTTTTACATGATTTTCAGTTAACTTTAAATATAAGATACACGTGTTAAATTATTACTGATCTACCAGTTTATTTTTTAACTTGTTGAATACCTATAATCCCTGCTCTTTCTGAAAGCTGGCATTTATTAAACGTGGAGTTTTCACATATTCCTGGCACTATTTATAATTTCAGCAGTTTCATCTAAGTCAGAGTAATACAATGCTTACTTTCCACTGGTTTTTACACTGGAAAAATGTTGTTTGCTGCAATGTAGTAGCTACATGTCATTCCTTTAGTCCTTTCATGCAGACCTAAGAAATGAAAACTGGCTGGGCACGGTGGCTCATGCCTGTAATCCCAACATGTTGAGAGGTTGAGGTGCGCCGATCATTTGAGCCCACGAGTTTGAGACTAGCTTGGCCAACGTGGCAAAACCCAGTCTCTACTAAAAATACAAAAATTAGCTGTGCATGCGGTGGTGCACGCCTATAATCCCCGCTACTCAGGAAGCCAAGCCAGGAGGATCGCCTGAGCCTGGGAGGTGGAGGTTGCAGTAAGCCAAGATCATACCACTGCATTCCAGCCAGGGCAACAGAGTGAGACCCCATCTTAAAAAAAAAGAGAGAAATGGTTAAGAATATGCTTTTCATAAAAGTCCAGTTACTTATTTACAAAATACTAAAGGCTACTGATAATGTGAGGTGAACTGAAGAGTACCGTTACCCGAGCCTTCTGTACCTGAAGTCTAATTGTAAAAAAAGCCCAAAGCCTATTCACCTTTGTTGGTCTTAAACAGGTCTACATTGTACTTCTAATCTTGTACAGTCTTCGTGAAATTAACGTCTTCATGTCATCTTAAGCACTTTGGTTTAGGAACTTCTTAAAATATCATTCAAAAAGAGCTTAGCACATGTACAGAGTTCACATAAAGCCCTATTTTACATAATTGTATGTACTGCTATCTCAGGAACATGATATGTTATTTAGAAAAGGTAGTAGGGCAAAAACAAAACAAACAAAATACCAGGTCTAGGTACAAATAATCCCAGCCAGTTGTGGTGGCTCACACCTGTAATCCCAGCACTTTTGGAAGCCAAGGTGGGAGGATTGCTTGAGCCTAGAAGTTCAAGACCAGCCTGGGCAACATGGTGAAACCCCATCTGTACAAAAGATACAAGAAATTAGCCAGTTATGGTGGTGCCTGCCAGTAGTCCCAGCTCCTTGAGAGGCTGAGGTGGGAGAATCACCTGAGCCTGGGAGTTGAGGCTGCAGTGAGCCATAATCACACCATTGCACTCCAGCCTGGGCATCAGAGTGAGACCGTGTCTCAAAAAAATAAAAATTAAAAATTAAAAAAAAACCAAAACAATCCCCAAGAGGACTAAGAGGAAGATAAAACTTTGCTGCCAGACAAGACAGTATCAAGATAAGGTCAAAGAGTTGCTAAAAACAAAAAATAATAATTCAGGCAATTGGCTGTCTGGCTTCTGCGATTTAACAGATTCCACTCTACGCTAATATACAGGAACTCTTCTGGTCATTGTCACATAGCAGAAATGCTTGTATATGTGAAGTTGTTCTAGACTGCCTGTTACAGCTATTAAATGGAAACCCCAGAATTCATCCTGAATATCTGTGAATGTAAAAAAGTCACATGTGCTAATTTAATTCAGTATAAAATTTCCATGTTCTCCCACAAGAAGAATTTCGGCAGTGTCTTCCCAGTGTGAAACCATGTCTTATCACTCCACCAGATTCAGAATTGGTACTAATTCTGACAGAAGCTGAAACTAAAGCCTACGTTCTATTTAGTCAACATAAGGCCTTTTTTCAGAGATGGTGTGAATTAATAGTTTAAACAACCAAAATAAAAGAACAGACAAGATTTTTTTTTTAACACATTCATTTCCATTGCTAGAGCTATGGTGATCAGCAGAAGCATCTGCCTCGCTGTCAATAACAAGGTGGATCCAGGTTGTTGGAAATGGTGGATCTGGGGGTTGGAACAAAGGAAGACTTATTAAAAATGAGATTTGGAACTTGGAAGGCCTGCACCACGAAGGCCAATTCTGCCATAAGCCCTATTGCTCAGGTGTGTTACATAAAACACCCAGAGATTACAATGAAAGTCAGGGTGCGGCCGGGTGCCGTGGTTCACGCCTGTAATCCCAGCGGTTTGGGAGGCCAAAGCCAGCAGATCACTTGAGGTCAGGAGTTTGAGACCAGCCTGGCCAACATGATGAAACCCTGTTTCTACCAAAAATACAAAAATTAGCTGGGCATAGTAGTGCAGGCCTGTAATCCCAGCTACTTGTGAGGCTGAGGTAGGAGAATTGCTTGAACCTGGGAGGCGCGGTTTGCAGCAAGCCGAGATTGTGACACTGCACTCCAGCTTGGGTGACAGTGTGAAACTGTGTTTAAAAAAAAAAAGAAGTCAGCGTAAGAAATAGCACATAGTAATAATGAATATAATAATTTTACAGCTGGCTGGGCTCAGTGGCTCATGCCTGTAATCCCAGCACTTTGGGAGGCTGACACAGGAGGATTGCTTGAGCCCAGGAGTTTGAAACCAGCCTGGGCAACATAGTGAGACCCTGTCTCTAAAAAATAAAATAATTTTACAGCTTTTGTTTCTCCTGTATTATATAGCATATCTGGGAGAAAAAAAAAACTATGAAATTATTTTCCCAAGACCAGTTTTACTCATCTTTATCACACTTGTTTGATGTGGTTATCCAGGTACCACCTACATCAAGGTGGGTCCAGGCTGTGGTTTCCCATTAGGTAACAAAGCCCTTCCCAGAGGGAGGAGTCACACCATTGTGTCAAGAGTTGCAAATGGGTATTTTTACGTATTTATTAAAACAAGTTTCCTGAGAAGTTTGACCAGGCAATGTTGTTAACTACTTTGCCTAAAATGTACAAAAATGCAATCAAGCTTACATATCTTTTAAATATTCTAAAGTCAGATTTTGTTCTGATTGGCTATCCAGTTAGGGCAAATTAGTGAGCTTTTGTTTTTATACTAACAATAGTCTGAAACATAAAATTAAGTTTGGGCTCAAAAACAATTCTTGAAATTGTCGTAAACATATGGTGTCTATTAATTGAACAGTAATAAAAAGGCACAAGGTACAAGAATTAAGGCTTGACTGTTCTGGCCATATACTAACTTCATATGCCTTGACAGAATAAACTATATTTTTAAAAAGTGCTTTGTACACTGTGCAATTATAGCTTTATCAGATAAAAACTCAATGATGTGTTGCTGAAATTTTCTTCTTCTGGAATTTGAAATTATTTAAAATACTGAATGAGAATATGTTTACCATATTATAAAATATGGCTTCATCAACATGAGATTCCAGGACCCCAGATACTTCTCTGAACTTCTAAAAGTTCATTATTTGATAGAGTTGGATCAAATGTAAAGGGCCAAGTGTTCAAAGATCTTAGATACCTAAAGAGAAAAGGAAACGGAGGCTTTTCTGAGAGTCAAAATGTTGAAGAGAAAGAAACCGAAAACAACACACACAGGCAGAAAATAGACAAGTTATGATTCAGAAAACAATTGTATGCAATTTTGGCATAAATATCTGAGAGTCACTGTGGGCCGTGAGTTGAAAATGAACATGCAAGAGAGCAAGGAAAACACAAAGCCTCATTCAGATGTGCTGGTGAGAATACGACAGACAAATCTGTTGAAGTTATGGACCGTGAAGTCTGTCTTTTGTCAAAGCTCTATGCAGTCCCAGGATAGCGTGATAGTAGTGGTTAGACACAACCAGCTAGTTATAGCTTTCATTGTATGGAAAGACCTCTCTGGTCTGGAACTCTGCCTTTGAAATCATCCATGTAGTTCAGAAGGCAAATACTTGTTAAAGGGATTGTAAAAGGTATGAAAGGAGTAGTTTTTGTTATGCATTAGGGCAGACTTTCAAGCACAAGACACAAGATGGAGCAGCAAATATTTGGGTGACCCCATCTCCCCTCAGTTTGTATGTAGGTAGTAAAATAAATTTTTCCTTCTTTGTCTCTTTCTCTGAATAAAATATCAGGCATCCAATGAGAGCTGAGGACTCTCAATTTGCTAGATTGCTTTAAAGTCAGATTTAGAAAATTAAGGAATACATGGAGATCGATTTCAGTTGAGTAGGTGTGGTCGATGGACCCTTTTCCATTTTGTGCCATTGCTTTTAGCACAAGGATGTCAAAAACATCACATAGAATGTCATCTCTGATGGACTGATAGAGACCTCCTGGAGTGCTGTATTAGGACATGAGGCTTGTCCCAGCTTGGCAGGAGAGAATGCTAAGCATGATGAGTGATATCCGCCACAGGCACAGATATTTCCTGCTCCTTTTCTGTTTCAAACCACCTTAAGGATCTCTGAAACACAGCTGACAGATGACCCCCACCTGCACATACTCCCTACTCACATGTCACATACAAGGGAGGTATGGTGAAACAAGTGTGAGCTTTGCAGAAATGCTGACAAGCAAGGGAATTCCAGCTGAGGAGAACATTAGCTCTTTCACCAAAGATTCCTAGTTTCTCTGAGAAGTTCCCAAAGGTGACCGGACCTGGCCATGTCAGCGTCTACAGGCCAGGTCATCAGTTTGGTAAAAGTTACCAAACACCATCTCATCAGGACTGTGGACCCTCTCACTGTGTCTTCTTTGCAGGCAGAGCTTACTGACTAACATTTAATGGTGTATCCATTAAAACACTTGCTGTGTTTGGTGTCTTTTCCATGACATAACACTCGTTAAGAAAAGTTCCTGCTGAATGTAGTTTACCTGTCTGAGGACTTGACTAATCAGAGGAAATTATCTAAAGCTGGTTAGTGATCCAAAAGGAAGCCATCGATAAAACAGCTTCCTGATTTAGGCCCTAAGGAATGAAGGAGAAAGGTGACAAAGACCAGCATGACCAGAGTGAGCAGTGAGCTAGAAGAAGACAGCATGAGCAGAGTGAGCAGTGAGCTAGAAGACTTAGCATGACCAGAGTGAGCGGTGAGCTAGAAGAAGACTTAGCATGACCAGAGTGAGCGGTGAGCTAGAATCAATGGGCTGAGAGGAGGCAACGTCCACTGATCAGAAGTGAGCACATCACCCGCCTCCTTCTCCACCCTCGGAGGCAGCGATGGATGGCAGCCAGGCCTTTTCCTAGTACTTCTTAATTGCACATTCTTCCAAGTCCAAGCGATGCCATCATTAGGAAGAGTGGGCGTTGGAAGAAACAGCAAAAGGTTCTTGTGTCTATGTTGATTTGAAATTATTAAATTCGTATCCTCTTCATCCTCTAGCAGGCCCTGTGGACTCACTCAGGGGCTGCTTCTCTTGGGAAACATGAGTGCCATTCCGGTTTAGGATTCATTGTCACTGGAAACAAAACAAAACAAAACAAAACATAAAAACACACACACATACGTGCACAAACAGTAATATATTTTTAAGAAGCTAAAGAGAGTTAGTCTGTCCATTGTGGAGGTGACCGAAGAGATCACAGCTGTCAGGAAGCCAGTGGTGTCCAGCTTACAATTTCTGAAACGAAGGTCAGTCTTAATTTTATATTTGATCCCTAAGGAAGAAATCCATGAAAGCCAAAATATAATCCCTAGCTCTCGTTCCTCATAGCCCTCTCCAGTGCCGATGCAGAGAGAACCAGATGGAGTTGGGGGTTCCCCGTTTAATAAATCTAATCCCGTTCTCTACGAATACATGCCAAATTGCCTTTTTCTAAAACAGTTTTTCCACGTGCTGTTTTCTCTCAAGAGTTTGTGGTCCTGGCATGCCTTCAATAGCCCGTTTTGTTCATACCTACAAAGGATCTGGAGGGGCCTCCTCAGTGTCATTTAGAATTCAAACATCGGGCATCTTGGGGTGTGAGCAGACATAAATGAGGAACATGGTGTTTGAACATGACCACGCTGTTGGCTAATTTGTGCTTTTGCTTCTAACTTGGCTGTCTTTGCCAAGTATCTGGCTCCACAGCTTTTTCCTGGTGGGCCCATAGCTCCACCAAGTCTCCTGGAAGACAGGCAGCACTGCCCTTCCTCAAACTTCTCTTTTTAGATCTGTACTCCCTTCACTCACATCCTAGAAGGTCTCTATTTGAAGTGACCTCCGCTTCCAAGGAAGTGCGTGAACGATAATGAACAACAGATCTGGTATCTCCCGAGCTCATCGGTGTGTAGAGTCTGCAATAGGTGATATTCTTCTGACTCCTACTTCGGTGCTCTCTTGCTCAGTGAAACTCAATGTGTGTCTAAAAGGACTTTGGAGCAACTCAGACACACATGGATAAACAGGTAGACAGATAGATAGATAAATAGGTAGATAAGTGGGTAGATAATGGATGGATCTATCCACGAAAGGGCAGGAGACGTGTATACGTTCATGTGTGGTGTTTGTTTGTTTTAAAGACAGAGGCAGAAGTGATGATAAGGACAGAAGAACAGTGGGAAAGGAGAGGGAGGACAGAATTTTATCTGAGGCAGGGAAGTGAAAAAAAGTAAAACTAGGGTGGGCGTGGTGGCTCATACCTGTCATCCCAGCACTTTGGGAGGCTCAGGCAGGAAGATTGCTTGAGTCCAGGAGTTTGAGACCAGCCTGGGCAATACAGTGAGACCCCATCTCTACAAAAATTAAAAATTAGCCAAGTGTGGTGGTGCACACCTGTAGTCCCAGTTACTCAGGAGGCTGAGGTGGGAGGATTGCTGGAGCCCTAGCATTCAAATCTGTAGTGAACTATGATTGCACCACTGCACTCCAGCCTAGGTAAGAGAGACACCCTGTTTCAAAAAATTAAATTAAATTAAATTTAAAAGACAAACCATATCAAAATGTATTTCAAATGAAAGCGTGGTTAAAAATTAAGAAATGTTTCATCTGAAGAGTAGATGTGACAACCCCTTTCACTTATGTCACCCTGAATAACCTTTAAATTGGCCAAGGAGGTTTCATTTCTTGGAATGGGTGGTAGTAAGTGGAAATTGGATGGTAGTAAGATAATATTTCAAAGATGCAGGAGTCTATCTCTACAGAACATAAGTCTCCGAATTCCATGTTTACTTTTTGTGACTTTATCTGGAAATTTCAGCCACTTGAAGCAGAGTATAACATACAGCTGAACAACAAAAGCGAAGGCCTCTTTTGTCTGCAACATTAATCTTTGTCCAGCTGTGATAATAGAAGTGATTTTTAAAGTGAATCATCTTAAAATTAGTCCATATGCATCGGTTAAAAAATATAAAATGCAAATAAGCCAAACAAAAATACCAATAATCTCACTACATTAACATTTTGGCATTTATTCTCCCAGAGATTTTTCTGTGATAATGATATATATCCTTTTTGTACAAAAATTGGATGATATTTTATATATTGTTCTGTAAGCTGCTTTCTCTCTCTCATTCACACGTAAACATCTTTCTCTGCTAATAAATATACAATATATGTTTAGTGGTTCTAGATCATTCCATTGTCTCACTAAATCAAAGAATATTTTTTAGTCACTCCCTTAGTGTTAAACATCTAGCCTACTTCAAATTTGTAATTTTTATTTATTATAAACATTACTACATCTTTGGAAACTTCTAATTGTTACCTTTGCATATATCTCTAGACAAGGAATTGTT
Source organism: Cacajao melanocephalus (assembly GCA_963573385.1). Lineage (NCBI taxonomy): Eukaryota > Metazoa > Chordata > Mammalia > Primates > Pitheciidae > Cacajao > Cacajao melanocephalus. The sequence goes on along the minus strand of CAUYLG010005924.1, from coordinate 57,100 downwards.
ATGTCGAATTTATACAATTTTAAAGCTTTGATAGCCCATTATCAAATTATCCCTCTTTCCTAGACATTTTTACAATTTCTGTTCTTCCAAAACTACTCTTTAGGGAAATAACTTTTTCCTCACATCCTCTTCAACATTGAATATTATTATTTTCATTTTTTTGTAAGTCTAATAGGTGAAAATAGTATCATATTTACTGTGACTTTTTTTATTGCTACAAAGACTAAACCTTTTACAAAGCTTAGTTGGTGATTTTAATTTCTTCCTTTGCTGAATTGCGTATTAAGAGTCTCTGCTTATATTCAAAACGGGACAATTATTATTATTCTTTTTAGATAGGATCTCACAATGTCACCCATGCTGGAGTGTAGTGGCCAAATATCAGCTCACTGCAGCCTCAACCTCTTGGGTTTAAGCAATCCTACCACCTCAACCCCCCTTCCCCTGCTCCCCCAGTAGCTGGAACCACAGTTGTGTGCCACCACACCTGGCTAACTTTTTTGGAGACAGGGTGATGCCATGTCATCTAGGCTGCTCTTGAACTCCTGGGCTCAAGCAGTCCACCTACCTCGGCCTCCCAAAGTGCTGGGATTACAGGTGTGAGCCACCATGCCCAGCCTATTGTGTTTTTTGAAGTACAGAAATGTTGAGTTTTTAATGTAGTTAAATCTAACTTCTTCAAACATGGTTTCTGACTTGTGTGTCATGCTTGCAAACTATTCCCTCCTTAAAGCTATATAATATTTTCCTGTATTTTTTCTGGCTTTTTTTCTTTCTTTTTAACACTCAAACTCAAGTGGAGTCTATTTTAGTATAAAGCGTGAGGTTGAACTCTAAATCCCCCCCTCAAATGTTAGTCAGCTGTCCCAAGACTATTTATTAAATAATCCACTTGCTATGAAATGTTAATTCTAATTTGGTTCTGGGTATACACTGTTTTAATTGTTGATCAAGCATGATACGCTCCCTGTAAACTCCTCATCCTTATTCTATCTTACAATTGCACTTTTTCCTTCTTTTAGAATTGTCCTGGCTATTTGCACACAGTTATTCTTCTAGATGAAATGTGCATAGGGATTTTTAAGACGACTGGGTTGAATTTAAGATGATCAATTTTACATTGTTGAGTCTTTCATCAGGAACACAGTATACCTCTCCATTCGTTCAAGTCTTTTATGTGCTGCAATAAAAATCTGAACATTTTATATTATCGCCTGCATTTTTTCAGTTAAGTTTATCCCTGGGTAGTTTACATTGGTGCTGCCTTTATGATATTACCAATGTTGGTGTGTGCTAACGGGTGGCTTTTTTAGCATAGCAGATAAGCGTCCTGGGTCAGTTGGCCCGAGTCTGAATCAGGGTTCACTTTCTTGCCCTGTGACATTGGGCAAATTAACCTTTCTTAGCCAGAGTCATCTTATCTCATCTCATCTGCAAAACATACATAACTATACCATGAGCTTTATTGTTTTGTAAATAATAAATGGGAAAATGCAGGTGAAATACCATACTCCAGGCCTGACACACAGACACATGAATGAATGTTAATAATCCTTATTTTGCAGGTTTTACAGTAGCCAGTGTTTGTTGGGAAAACACTAGCAGGAATATTGTTTCAAATACCCAAAGGCTTTCAGCAACCATCTTCCAGTACAAGCTTTACATTTCTAAGGAGAAGCATTTTGAAGGCTCAGTGTGGGACACTGTCCATCAACAAGAACTTGTTTAACGTAAAGCAACAAAGAGGAAAATCAGCTCAAGGTATGGTGCCCACTGCCACAGCTCGGTGGACCACGAGCAGTTGACAAGCATTGCCACATAGGATCCAGTTGCCTCACCTGTGGGCCATCAGGCCACTCCTAGAGTGTAGCAACTCTTACTGGTGGTGGAATGGACATCAGGAGTGTTGGTAAATCAGCAAGCTGGGACCTGGCCCACCCCTGAGCCTGGAGGCGTTCTCTCCCAAACACTCATTCCTTTATTTAGTTAGATATGTTTCCTGCTGTCTTTTTGGCTATTTATTATCTCTGTGAAATCATCAAATAAACCTACACATTTTTAACTCTGAAAAATCCTAGAGTTCTCTGTCAAAAAGATCTCAGCAAACTGTCACAGAATTGCAACAAATCAAATGAGTGGTCCCTTTTCAAACCTTCAGTTTGAAAGCAGTTTTAGTAACTTATCTATGATGCTAACGTTAGTGAGCAATTTTTCTAGGAATGTTAAACAGATATTTTTTAAGAATATGGGGCAACTGTGGTGGCTCATGCCTGTAATCCTAGTAACTTGGGAGGCGGGGGCATTTGAGCCTCAAGGATCACTTGAGCTTATGAGTTCGAGACCAGCCTGAGGAACATAGTGAGACATTGTCTCTACAAAAAATGTTACAATTAGCTGGGCATGGTGGCTTGTGTCAGTAGTCCCAGCTTTTAGGTTGGTGCAAAATTAATCGTGATTTTTGCCATTAAAAGTAATGGCAAGAACCGTGATTACTTTTGTACCAACCTTACACCTTATATTTGGAGGGCTGAGCTGGTAGGGTTGACTGAGACTGGGAAAGTTGGGGCTGTAGTGAGCTGAGATCACACCACTGCACTCTAGCCTGGGCAAAAGAGTGAGGGGCGATCTCAAAAAAAAAAAAAAGAAAAAAAAGAAAAAAAAGAAAAGTGGAACATCTTTCCCAAAAGCCTGTGTAGTAACAGACTGACGAAACCAAATGTAATTGATTAAAAAGCATCATTGCATTGTTTTCTTTAAGAAGGCATGTAATGGGCATGCTACCAGCTAAATAAAGACAGATGCAACTGTAATACCTTGTTTCATAACTGCCCCTTTGTTGTAGTCAGGCTTAGATAAGTCATCTTTGTTCTCCTGACCAGTCTATCTTGTAACAATCCCTTGTTATGACCACAGCTCATGTACTCTGTCTCCAAAGATGGCAGTAAACCTACGTTAAACCTTTCTTGTGTTATGATGCTCTCTAACTCATTTTTTGGGGGAGTGCAGAGATCAGTTTAGCACAAAGTCACATAGCAATTCAATCAGGCTCCCTTTCTCTTCATCAAGAGAATGTCCTTTCTCCTTCCTGCAAGAGGCCTGGTCTCAGGTAGAATGATTGAGGTAATGCATCTGGCTAACATCAGAGGCAAGCCTAGTCATGCACATAGATCATGCCCATGTTGTAGACATAATCCGGGCCATTATTCAAGCAATGCTGTGGTTTTTAAAGTTAGTACATCTTCCCTCGTCCAACACATACGTGCACACACACACAATGTGCACGTGCATCTGTTTTAATAATATTATTTGAGGTTTTCATCCTGCAGGATTATAAACTGATACTTTGTATCCCTCAAAATACCAAGCTTAGATTTTAGGGAAACTGACATTTAACGCTTGAATTATAGATGATCCATGACTTACAATGGTTGACTTACAAATTTTTGACTTTACAATGAAGCAAAAGTGATACGTATTCACTTCACTCCTTGACTTACGATGAGGCTATCTCTAGATAACTCATTATAATTTGAAAATATCGTGCATTTTTGACATGATTTTTTTTTTTTTTACTTACGGTGTGTCTATCAGGACCTAACCCCACTGTAAGTCAAGGAGGATCTATATATATATATATATATATATATATATATATATATATATATAATTTTTTTTTTGAGACAAAGTCTTGCTCTTGTCCCCCAGGCTGGAGTACAATGGTGCGACGTCAGCTCACTGCAACCTCCGCCTCTCAGGTTCAAGCAATTCTCCTGCTTCAGCCTCCCAAATAGCTGGGATTACAGGTGCCTGCCACCATGCCCGGCTAATTTTTGTATTTTTTGTAGAGAAGGGGTTTCACCACGTTGGCCAGACTGGGCTTGAACTCCTGACTTCATGTGATCCACCCTCCTTGGCCTCCCAAAGTGCTGGGATTACAGGCATGAGCCACCATGCCCAGCCAGATCTATACACTTGTAAATGACTTTGAGGGACTAAAGAAGAAAAGAGGAACTAAGCCTCAAAACAAAGAAAAAAAGTGGTCACAAAGATTTACTTGAGCAGAGAGGCCAAAAAAAAGTTTACACAAAACTGCTGGTTCCTTGCAATTAATGGTTAAGTGTTGCCAATGACCATGCTGCATCATAGACACATCATTCACCAAGTACTTTCTTAGATTACCCTCCTGGTGGCTGGCTGGCTTGCAGCTGAGTGTTCTTTTTCTAGTCTATAATTTGTGTTTTAATTTATGAAATATCTCTTATTTTAACAAAATAATAAAAGAAAATAAAAACGCACCTTTAAAAGAAACTTTTCTCTAGATTGAGCTTTATCAGATACAAACCTCTCATGTGAACCTGAACAAGTCACTTAACCTCTCTGAGTTCTAAGTTTACTCAAATTATTTTATTTTTAACTGATTGTTTTGACATGATGTAGACAGTGTCAGGCACATGTTAAGTGCTCAATAAATGTCTTTTTAAAAACTACATCAAAAATTATACTTTCTCAAAAAATGACAAAGAGAAGGGATGAAATAGGAAAAAACCCACACAAAATTCTCTATTACACTAACCTAAATTTTTCCGGAAAAATAGTGAAGTGGCTCATTTTTATAATGACATTGAGCTCAGAAACATAAATCATAAAATAAACTGTAGGATTATTGTAATATAAGAATAGGTATACTATCACTCTCTTAGTTAATTTCTTAGATAATTACATAGGCATCTAGCATATAAAAAATGTGATGTAAATGTCTTGCTATTGTTGTAATCATTACTTTTTAAATTTTTTTGAGACAGAGTCTCACTCTGTCACCCAGGCCGTAGTGCAAGTAGTGCCATCTCAGCTCACTGTAACCTCCACCTCCTGGGTTCAAGCGATTCTGCTGCCTCAGCCTCCAGAGTAGCTGGGATTACAGGCATGCATCACCACACCTGGCTAATTTTTTGTATTTTTAGTAGAGACAGGGTTTCACCATGTTAGCCAGGATGGTCTTGATCTCCTGACCTCATGATCTGCCTGCCTCGGCCTCCCAAAGTGCTGGGATTATAGGCGTGAGCCACCACGCCCAGCCCTATGACTGTGTTTTCAAAATTATAAATCCACTTTAGCAGAACCAAACCTAATTCTTTCCCTAATCTTTCCCTGTGTTGTTGCTCAATGTAAAGTCATCCCTGTGGTCAAGAGATTAAGAGGAAAGAAGACAGGGATTTGGTTAACATTTGCAATTCGTCGTCTGTGATTATTCATCTAAGGTTGCAGAGACAGAAACACCAAGCTTTCAGGAAACTGCCTAACTACAAATCCCTCTGGAAGAAGGAAAAGGCTGGCTAGATTGGAAGAGTCATGATAAAAAGGGACTCTTTCTTGTTTGCACCACTATCTAGTGGCATTTGGGAGGGTGTTGCAAGGGTGGGGTTAGACAATAAGGGAGTATATTTTCTATACAGAAGTTAAAACAATAATAAAACCAACCAAAAGAATCTGTTTTCTATCATCACCGTGTGTTGGCAATGCTTAATGAGGTCAGGGATGAAATTCTCTTCAACTTGGGGGCAGACCCCTCCTGGCACCCTCCTCCCACTGACACTATTCCCCTGTGCAGTGCCAGGCACATAGCAGAGATGAAACACGGAAAAGATGCCAAGATAGAAAATAAGACTATGAAAGACTCCCCTCCATGATTCCTTTGTTGCTTTTCCTATTGTTTTTATTTTTTAGACATGAAACCATAGTGTCAACTTCCCATAGTATTTCATACATCTCTCTGATCATTATTAAAATCGTGTGCTATCTTTTGGATTCCTTAGCTCAGGAAGAATATTCATTCAGTGAGGACGGAGGAAGGTAATAAACAAGGAGGGGCCGGTGAGACATGGATAAAGTTCTGAAAGACCTGAGATGATGGACCCTAACAAGAGAAGGTTGAAGAGTTGAAGTCTTTGCTCACAATGTGGAATATATTAAGTGTAAGATGATTATCAGATTGACTTCCTTTTCCCAGAAGCATCATGGACTTAGGTTCTATGGACTTAATATATAACAGAGGTTCTATGTCAGGGATGTCTTTCTAGCATCAAGGAAAGTAAAACCCTGTAAATGAATTCCAGAAGTCTTCATTTATCAGGAGAACAGAGAAGTGTGTTTTCCACTAAATTCAATTTTTAATGGCTGTCACATACTTTGTGAAGCATTATATTCACTTGTATACTACTTCAATGATAGAGAAAGAATCACGCACAAGGTAAAAGCCAATGGGAAACTTTGGGTGATAACGGTGTCTATATAGGTTTATTGATCATAACAAATGTATCAATCTGATAGGGGACATTGATTATGGGGGAGGCTGTGCATGTGGGAGGGCAAAGGGTATATGGGAACTCTACTTTCTGCTCAATTTTGCTGTGAACCTAAAACTGCCCTAAAAATAATCCTTTAAGATGCCAGTGTGGGAGGGGGAAGAACTATTGCCACTGCATAAAAATAATTAGTTTCACTTGCATGGTGCTTTAAAACTTAGCTACTGCCGGGCACGGTGTCTCACGCCTGGAATCCCGAAACTTTGGGAAGCTGAGGCGGGTAGATCACCTGAGGTCAGGAGTTCGAGACCAACCTGACCAGTGTGGTGAAACCCTGTCCCTACTAAAAATACAAAATTAGCTGGGCATGGTGGTGGGTGCCAGTAATGCCAGCTACTTGGGAGGCTGAGGCAGGAGAACTGCTTGAACCCAGGAGGTGGAGGTTGCAGTGAGCTAAGATCTTGCCATTGCACTCCAGCGTGGGTGACGAGTGAAACTGTCTCAAAAATAAAAATAAAAACAAAAATAAAACCTAGCTAGTAGTTTCATTCTCTTATATCATCCTGTGAAACTAGAAGGACAGATGTTCTTATTTCCATTTTTCAAGACAAAGAAATTAAAACTCAAAGAGCTAAAGCGACTTGTTTTAGTCTAAAGCACAAACAAGTGTTCAAATTAGGTCTGAAAATGAGTCTTCTAAGTCCAATGATCCACGAATGCACTTTCCACCTGTATTTCTAACAATTCACAAGCTTTTAGAGAAAAAAGAAATCTTATTTTTGTCCCAGGGTAGATACTCAAAATAAACATTTTATAGATTATCAATATAATTAAAACATTAGTATAGAAAAAAGAAATATATATAAAATGATGACAGAAAAGAAAGATTATCCAAACTATAAGGTGCTAATATCCTTTAAAAACTCCAGACTGGGCCAGGCGCGGTGGCTCACTCCTGCAATCCCGACACTTTGGGAGGCCAAGGCAGGAGGATTGCTTAAGACCAAAACTTTGAAAGCAGCCTGGGCAACATAAGGAGACTCTGTGTCCACAATAAAGTAAAAGAAAATTAGCCAGGCATGGTGGACAGACCTGTGGTTCCAACTACTCGGGAGGCTAAGTTGGGAGAATCGCTTAGGCCCAGGAGGTTGAGGCTGCAGTGAGCCATGATCATACCACTGCACTCTAGCCTAGACAACAGAACGAGACTCTGTCTCAAAACAAAACAACAAAACAAAAAACCAAAAGACTTCAGAGTGATAAGTGGACTATTCTGAAATCACCAACATTAATGGGTCTATGCCAGCAATGAAGGAGAACTGAAAGTCTCATAGCAGATCAAACAAATTCCCGGTTTCCCAGGATTGGTAGGTCCAGAAAGAAACCGCTAGGGAACACTGGGACAAAAATAATGCTTCATCCACCAAAATGGATGTGTCTGGGTCTTAGGATACAGGCTTCTTAGCCCAAAAGGGAGTGAGTTTCCATACATCAGTTTTAACTTCCTAATAATTATACTAGTCATAACCAGTGCTTGTTGAGAACTTACTTTATGCTGAGCTTTGGTCTAAATGCACTGTACTTTTCTTAGATTTTTTAGTGAATAAAAAATTAACTTTGCAATATCATAATAACCTTTGAAGTAATCAGAAAATGCCCAGTGGCACAAAGATCTGGGATTTGCCATTCTTAGTTCTCAAATGCTGGTGCTGGCGTCACCGAGAGGGTGTAAAGTGAAGGCCTGGCAGTCATCCTGTGAATGCCAGACAGCTCTGGACCCACAGAGGAATGTAGACATTTCCTTTTAAAACAATAATTTAATATAAAGCAGTTATATAAAGGCTCTAGCTCATTTTCTCATTATTTCAAAAATCTGATTTTGTTTTTAAGATGGAGTTTCGCTTTTGTTGCCCAGGCTGGAGTGCAATGGTGCAATCTCGGCTCACTGCAACCCCCACCTCCTACCTCCCAGGTTCAAACAATTCTCCTGCCTCAGCCTTCCAAGTAGCTGGGATTAGAGGCACCTGACACCATGTCTGGCTAATTTTTGTATTTTCAGTAAAGTAAACTTTGTATTTTTAGTTTCTCCATGTTGGCCAGGCTGGTCTTGAACTCCTGACCTCAGGTGATCCACTCGCCTCGGCTTCCCAAAGTGTTGGAGTTACAGGTGTGAGCCACCATGCCTGGCCAAAAATCTGATGATGATGATGATTATTATTATTATTTGAGCCAGAGTCTCACTCTGTCTCCCAGGCTGGAGTGCAGTAGTACAATCTCAGCTCACTGCAACCTCTGTCTTCCAGGTTCAAGCAATTACCTACCTCAGCCTCCCGAGTAGCTGGGATTATAGGCACCCACCACCAGGCCTGGGTAAGTTTTGTATTTTTAGTAGAGACAGGTTTTCACCATCTTGGCCAAGCTGGTCTTGAACTCCTGACCTCGTGATCCACCTGCCTCGACCTCCCAAAGTGCTGAGATTATAGGGGTAAGCCACCAAGCCCGGCCCAAAAATCAAATTTTTAAGAAGCTTTCACTGCCATACAATTCTGTAATGTTAAGCTTCTTCCATGTTGCCAACAATTTCAAAGAGCAAAAGGTAGGTATGTAAAAACCACTGAGGGTGGTTTTTGGCATGCTGATGGCGCTCATCAGTGATAGAATAAGATATTTAAGATATTTATGGAGTTTTAGTGGTGATCTCAGCCCTATACCAGACATACATATAGTTACATATTTCTAGGTAAGGTCAAAACATGGGGAAAATATTCCTTTGTAATATTCCCCTTGGTATTTTGTTTTCTTCCACCTGCTTGTTAATATCTAGAATCAATCTCTCTCTCTCCCCTTTCTAGAGACAGAGTCTTGCTCTCACTCACTGCCCAGGCTAGAATGCAACAGTACAATCATAGCTCACTATGAGCCTGAACTCTTGGGTTCAAGCAATCCTCTCACCTAAGCCTCTCAAGTAGCTGGGACTACAAGCAAGTGCCACCAAGCGTGGCCTGGAATCTCCTTTAAATAGGATAGAATCCTTTCTGAACTGGCAAAGAATCTTAACATGGAAATACCTAGGGCAGTGATATTGACCTAAATCTACAATAAGTGTAGACTTTGGCATCAGAGCTGAGGTTTGTCTGAGTAAGACTGTAGTGGTGTGATGTGAGGAGACATTTAGATTGGTGAATTGTTAGGTAAGATTTAGGGAGGAGATGTAGAAAAAGGGTCCAAAGATAAACATCTGACTGCCCCAACCCCTGCCTAATAATCAGTATTCCCTTGCAATGCTCAGGCTTCAGGGATTGTCCAATGATGAATGATTGCAGTGTGGAAGCATTTAAGATGACTGGCACCAGACCTCTGCTGAACATGGGGGGAGAGTATTTATCCTGCCTGCAGGTTTATTCCATTTATTCCAACAGAAGTGTAATATCTCAGGCATGGGCTCAAGTTCTCTTGTCTCTGGGTAACCATGAGTGATTGCTGCCAACAGCTTGATACCTTCAAGATCACAGCTGAGCTCTGCAGAGCAAGTCCCCAACCTGCTGAATCATCAATTCTTTTTCCTGAGAACACATCCCACGTTCTGACAAAACACTTCTCTAATCAAAACACCCCAAACGTGGTCATTTCTATCCTCACAAAAGAAAACATAATTTAAATGAGCTTGTGGAGTACTAAGCTATACCCAAACCCCAATGCACTAAAATTTTCTATCAAGCAGAGCCACCTAGCGGTAAAAATGGAACATTTTTAAAAATTCCCATTTATTTTCTCACTCTAGTTTATAGTTACCCACTTTAAGACTGTCACCTCCATCTGTTTTCCTTACTAAACATCTATTTATCCAAGGTAAACAAACCTACGGTTTGTCATAATTGGAAAGTTTTATGACTAAAACGGAGGCCAAGGCAATAGTGTCTCTTTAGAAGGGCAAGAAAATGTCAAAACTAATTTATTTCTAAAGATAAATAGCCCTAGGATATTTACTTCATAGCCTTCTATTTTCTGTAACTCACACCACTTCTTCTCACACTATGCACATATACACCCATGTAAATGGTCGCATACAATTTATAGGAATGGAGAAGGAAAGCAAAAAGTGTTCCACCATGGTTCCCAATCGCCTTCCTGCCAGATGCATACAATCTGTGGTAGAAATGAGAAGTACCTTGGGTTGTGATTTGATTCCTTTTCTTCCTTCAAGGTAGGTAAACATTCATAGTCAGCTAGGACAAAATAAAAGCAAACTCATTGTTAGTTACTGAAATACTATTTTCTATCTGCAAACCTGATACAGTTGAATACCTTAGTTCTCTGATCTGTGTGGTTACGTGTGCAAAAATGGCCTCACCAAGGAGTGATAGTGGTGAAAAGATTAATGATGGCAAAACCCTTGAAATGGAGAAAGCACTAATAACACAGATACAAAACTTCAACGTGCCTCTGCCCCTGGAAAGGACACAGTTCATCACTGCTTGGTTATTCTGTCCTTGTGCGCCCCAGCGCTCCAGAAGCTAGAATCTGCATGCCTCAGGATAGACACTGGAGTAAGATGACTTCGCCTGAGGTTCTGATGTGTCCGCAGAATGATTTCCGTCAGATTGCATCGTAGAAAAGAATTGGGTAACATGGGAAAACAACCAATCTTCGTACGGTCGTAAGTTCTTTTCTATTACACCACTCATTATTTTTAAGGGCAAAAAAGTTATTTGAGTCTATCACCTATGTGTCAAAATAACTCAGCTCTAGTTGTCAAATAGAAATGTCTTTTCCAGTTTTCTGGTTTTAGTGAGTATGACAGGATCATGATTTTATATCACACAAAATCTCTAGCACAAAATGTAATACAACAACATAGTAAAAAGAGATTGCCTTTATGTGGTGAATTTTTTTCTTCTACTTTTTTTTTTTTTTGCATTTGTCAAGTTCTACCATGTATGCATATTACTTTTAGCAACTGAAAACAACAAAATGAGATTCCTGATCTCAATGACCTGCCCCATCTTCAAACAGAATGGCTTTACAGAGTCATTCTTTCCTCAATACGAAAATCTGTTAGAAATTGTACAAGTTATCTGAGTGGTTCTTTTTTGAAATCATATCTTGATAAGCCTCTGGTAGTAATAATTCTTATAATCAGTCTCTGAATTTTAGAATTCTACTGTACAGTGTTGAATTTGACAGACCCTAGGGTATTTTTAAAAGATAAATGGTAAAAAATACAAATTATATGATAATGCTGGGGTTTATTAATTTAATCTAAGTAGTAAAAATAATTTATTAATTTTTAAAAGAAATTTAAAAAAAGGAAGAAACAGCTGCCATCATTTTAAAGTTCCATTATTAATTTGCTAAAAAATGAGGAACATACACTTCCATTACTGCCAGATATGAATTCGAAATTTTTATATGGGGTACGTATATCACCGTCTATATGAGCAATGTCAGATAGAGCATTCTAAAGTGATAAAAATGCTCTAGATTCACACCATTTACTTAGTAGCCATTGGCTACTAAACCCTCAGTATGTGGCTACTTAAGCCTAATTTTTAATTTTATTTAGTTTAAATTATTTTAAATTTAAATAGCTATATCTTGTGAGTATCTATTATGTCAGACAGCACAGATCTATGGATACTACGTTTGATACAGTTTTACATCCAGAGTCAGTTCAAAATTATAGCTCTCTAAATTCTGTAATGTATAAGGTAATGCCAGATGCTAACTTTTTCCAGATAATTTGGTCTCAGAGATTTCCTTTCTTGAATAAAAGACCATTTTCTTCTTCAAAAAGACCATTTCAACAACTTGTACAGAAATAAAAATAAGTGGCAACAATTAACCTGAATATTTAAGTATTGTCAGACCAAGTTTATTATCTGCATGCACCAGATCCAATGTGGGATTGGGCTCTGTCTCACTCCAGGATTTACTGAGATACTTATAAAGCTATTGCAGCTTTCTGTTACTAGAGATGAAAAAAGAAACAACTTTAGATTACCACATACCATTTCTATTCATGCTGTTCATCCATTTATCAAGCTCTTCCATTTCAATTTCCATAACAGAGGGTGTATCTTCCTCAAAAATTGGGCTAGAAACAGAGAGCAAAAGGCTTGTTGGAAAGAAATGTGAAATGTGCCTAATTTCATTTGGAAAGAGACTAGAATGTTGAACCTGAGGACGACGAAGTTGATTTAGTGCCCTATGCACTAAGGAAACCTGGGGGCTTGTCCTTTTCCAGACAATCAAACTTTAATAGGAAGAAAGGCTACCACAAAAACAAACACACATCCATCACTAGTCCAAACGTGGGGTGCCCACAGGCCCAGCAAGTGGACTAAAAAGGGAACCCGGGAGACTGACTGCTCCCCTCAAGGTGCAAAGTCAAATCTGCAAGCCTCCTAGGGTGAGGCCCTTCCGGGGAGTTACCACATTTAGCATTTTAACCTTGCTTAATTTCACTTCCTCTTCCTTGGGGTTTTTTGATCAGTGCCCCAGGTCAAGAGGCCACTGTCAACAGGCTGCAGTTATCACCTGTCCCTTCAATTCCCAGGCTTTTCTCTCTTGGAGAAATGGAGCCCATTGCTTTAAGAAATTCACTGCCCTCACTTGCAGAAGCTCAAAGTGCACAGTCAGGGAACAGAGCCCCTGGTGAGTGGAGATGGGGTTGGGGAAGGAGGGACCACCAGCTCTGAAAGCTGCATAGGCGGTACACTGTGCAGAAGAAGCGGCAAAGTTTCTAAACCAGGAGGCTGCTTGGAAGATGGGGAGGGTATGGCATCATCCAGAACACGCTTCTAGGTGGAGGCTTGTTTTTTTCTCCCCCACCCCTCCTTCCCTCCCTCCTCTCCCTTCCTCCTGCTCCTCCCACTCTTCCCTTCTTCCTCCTCTCTCTCCTATCCCTGGGGGTTCTTGCTATGCAAACTTCTGCTTCTACCAGGGCTCTCCTGCTCAATACCAGCTTAAGTATCTTTCCTGGTGATAAAATTTCTAATCAGAATAAATGAACCGACATCCTTGAAATGCAGCCAGGGATAAAATATTTACTATGCACTTGAAATTGGTAGCAGTCAGGATTTTTTTCTGAATGTAGGACATCGAAATAAAGCAGATGTCACACTCTCCTTGCCCAGATCATACTCACATGCTGGATAGGGTTTGGGGATGCCAGCACATCCTCCCTTCCCTGCCAGCGATCTCCTGCCCAGCCTGGGAAGCAGGAGAGCCCACAAAGTGTCAGAACAAAAACAACTGAAAAGCCAGCTGCCCACCAATCTCCTCTCACCCTGTTGCTGTTCACACCCCAGTTGGATCAGAAGCAGCAGGGAAAACTTACACTTTCAGGTTTTCACTTCCCAGTTCATCTGAAAAGAAATGAACATAAAGGTCAAGTTAGCTTTGTTCTTCTGTAACAACTTTTAATTTCAACCATAGCTGAAGCCTACTTTACAAAGAGAGCAAAATGACACTAAGTAACATTTTTAAAGGAGCGATCATTAACTTAGAGTCAAACAAGTGCAGATTGCTGTATTGAAACAAAGGTCCTAATCCGTGTGAAATCTGCTTTCTTTTAGATGTGGTTGGTCTGCTGAGAACGCTCACTTCAGATCAGATGTTCATCTGTCTTTACTTTCTACATCCATGGGAAGAGGAAAACAGTGGTAAGGGAAGGCAAGGGAGGGTGAAAGAAGAGAGCTTGCTCCTCTGCCCCCTTCAGTAAAATGTCCCAGATCTAAAGGTTGCTTTTTCATCTCCTGTGACACACCATGCTGATCACTGTGACACTGTGCTTTAGTCCTGGTGGAGGATTTAGGCTCTTCCATCAAGGGCTCCCCTTGGAATTTTTGTTTTACCCTTGCTCTTTGAATGGCTGGATCCCTCACATCCTCAGAGTCCCAGCTTAAATACTCTTTCCTCAGGGAGGCCTTCCCCACCTCCTCTATATAAAGCAGGGCCCATCTTTCCTGTTGCTCCGCAGCTCAGCACCTTGCTTGCATCCTTCGTAGTATTGGCCACAATTTCTCATTGGTCAATTCATCTGTTTGATTTTTTTTTTCTGTCTGTCTCTCTTACTAGACCATAAGTTCAAAGAGGCAGGGATTGTCTCTGTCTTATTCATCGTGGTATCACCCCAGCTCTGAGCCAGCTAGCACAGTACCTGGTAAATGCCCAGTCAATATCAGTGGAATAAATGATTAGGTGTTAACCTCAATTGTTCAGCACTAGGGTTCAATACATGTCCAGTCTTTTGGACTTAGCATAATGAAACTTCCAACAAGCTTGCTTTTAATTGCTGTTGGTTGAGGTGAGAGTCAGGTAACTGTTTACAAAATGGCTCTAATGCACATCAGACTCTGAATGAACAAGTGGTGAGAACTGGAGCCTGATGTCCCAGCTGAAGCCCTGTTTCATTTGGCAGGAGAACCAACACATCCAGAGAAATGAGGCAATGATGTTGAGTGGATAGCATAGGCCTGCTGCACCTTTTATGATGTGAAAATTATTGAAAAGCAAACCACTTTGTAGGAGTCCACCAAATAGTCAGAGGTTTCCGATCCTTGGCGATCAGAGGCCTCCTTTTGTCTGTCCTGGAGAAACACAGGTCCTCATTGAGGGAACACAACCAGCAGACACCTGGCACTGAGTTCCTGGCAGCAGTGAGCTGGTGTAATTTCCTGCGGGTTGGCAAGCTTGAATGGCATTGCTAATCCAGGAAAGCTGGGCACAGATGTAAGTTTCATGCCATCACTGCTTACCTTCCAGGAGCTGCAGGCTACGTCCTCCTACCCTCCAGTAGGATGTAAAGCTTCCTGCAGATGCCTGACTCCTCAGAAACTTAGATGAGGGAAAGGAGAATACATACACACACACACACACACACACACACACACACACCACAAACATACACTTTCTATCTAAAATGTACAGGCTATTTCCTTAAGGAATTTTACCATAAATAAAGCTTCTACACAATTGAACATCCCTACAGGTGCTCCAGAAAGATCCTCCCATTTTGTCACTCCCTCCTCTTCCCTCTCCTTTCTTCCCTTCTGAATAACCCCCCACCTAATTTCCCAGAGAGCAAGTGGCTCCATGGCCTCACCGTTGTGGGCACGGATTTATCTTTATAATCTGGGTTCCCCACAGTCTTCAGGGTGAGCAAAAGCTAGCCTGCATGCAAATAATGGAAAAGTTTTAAAAGCCATTACAGAAGTGCTCCAGATGCACCAAATGTGAAGCTCCTGTAATCAGTATTAAAACAGAGCAAAAAGCCTTCGGTGGCCTCATCTTTGCTGCTCCATGGCTATTACCCCTGCTCCGGCCACCATGGCAACAGAAAAACATCTGGGAGAGCACACAAAGAGCAGAGCATTAAACCAAGAGGGAGACCAATTACTTGTCCTCGGCAATCAGCCCCTGCCCGCTCCAGTCCACCTGGCCTATATCTATTTATGAATAGCCACCTACGCCCTGTGCAACCAGAGGCAAATGCAGCTCTTACACAGCCCCATCTCAAATGCCCTATTCCATTTTCCGTCCAACAATCCTTCCATTTCATCTCCTCCGACCCACTTTGTCCTCCTCCTTCAGTTCCTACATTACCCTCACTTAGCCTGACAGTACCCTCCTCTCAGATCCTCTCCCCTGTGCATTCAATAGTGGGATTGTCTGGTGGAGGCTAGGGAAGGGCAGGAGCTACAGGAGCCTCTGGCTCCCTTATCTTGTTTCCATGCTGAGCATTGAGCAAGAGAAAGAGTCCCTTTCTGGAAGATTTACTAAGCAAGCCAGGCATCATGTAGCCACAGCCTGTTTAAAGTGGTGGTTTATGGCCAGCTGTTTTCCCTGCAGCTCTTTCAGAGAGACCTCGCACATCAAGACACTGCAAATGTAATGCCTAGAGGGCTAGGAAGAATGATAGCACAACATCACAAAGTTACTACAGAATGTTTCCCTTTCCCTGGACATGAAATGGACAAGCCCAAAGGAAAAAGTAATTTCCAATTGGCTGAAATGTTCTAAAAGCTTTGGCCAAATCCTCTCCAGTTGTCACATTTAAAGACTTATTTCCTGGTGTAGTATAACAGACCAGGCTCTATCAATGTGGGGAAAGAACCAGTATGTCTACTTCTAACTTTCCCGGGGGACATCACGTGTACAGGTATCCATGCCCTCCCATAAAGTATTTCCTTGGGAGCTTTCTAAGCAAAATGCTGGTCTGACCTTCCATGAAAATTGTATTTTACCTTAAAAAAATCAAATTTTGTTAATGTAAATATTCTGCTTTTATTAACTTTTAGCGTTCAGTTTTTCTGAAAAGATATCCATCTTTAAGCAGCTAGTGATCATGTCTGTATTAAAGCATTGGCTGGTAAGAGAAAAAAATTCAAATAAACCTCTATCAAAAACTTTTGTGATAAGCCAATTGTTTTGAAATTCTGTTTTCTGTTGTGTATTTTTAAGTGAGGCATATTTAAGGTAAAAACAATGTGCCAATTCATAGTAAGGATATTGTACAAATTTGACTTTACTCCTGAGAGTAGATGTTCTTTAAAAAAATCCTAACATTCTTTAATGAACTCATTTATCCAACAAACATGTACAAGTAGCTAGTGTGTGTTGGGCTAGGCACTGAGTTAGGTAAAGGGATGATAATAAGCTAGCACTGAGCACTTATACCAGGTACTGATTTTTTTCTAAGAGATTTACCTATATAAACCATTTAATTCTCACAACTCTATGAGGTAGGTATTGAATTTGCCCATTTTACAAATGAGGAAACTGAATCAAAGAGTCACAGTGCCAGCAAGTACAAGCCAACCAAGCAGTGTGTGTGGTGAGTCTGGACTCTCAACCTCAGTGCCACATCGTCACACAAGACAAATAAGACAAGCTCTTGGTTCTCTTGGGCCTTAACAACAACATAAACCAGAAAGAAAATAAGGAAAAGAAGAAAGAAGAGAAAAAAGAAAAGAAAAGAAAGAAAAGAAAAGAAAAGAAAAGAAAAGGGAGGGGAGGAGAGGGGAGGGGAGGGAAGGGAAAGGAAGAGGGGAGGGAAGGGAAGGGAAGAGGGGAGGGAAGGGAAGGGTGAAGGGAAGGGAAGGGAGGAGGGAGGGAGGAGGGAGGAGGGAGAAAGGGAGGGAGGGAGGGAGGAAGACAAGTCACGAACTTACGACAAACGTAAATGCTGTGAACAACAGTGTGAACAAAGTTTTCTGAGCACAGAAGAGGTGGTAATTTATTTTAGCTGGGGAGGGATTATTCAAGTTTTCTTAAAAACTGGGCCCTAGCAGGGGAGTGTAGTGGCTCACATCCGTGATCCCAGTGCTTTGGGAGGATGAGGTGGGAGGATCACTTGAGCCCAGGAGTTTGAGACTTGCCTGAGAAATATAGCAAGACTCTGTCTCTACAAAACATTTTTAAAAAATATTTAAAAACTACCCAGGCACGGTGGCACAGGCCTGTAGTACCAGCTACTCTGGAGGCTGAGATGGGAGGATTGCTTAAGCCCAGGAGTTTGAGATTGCAGTGAGCTATGATTGTGCCACTGCATTCTAGCCTGGGCAACAGAGTGAGGCCATATCTCCTAAATAAAACAAAAACAGACCTAGGCCCTGGAAAATGGGGTGGCAGTTTGCCAAGCAGACAAGAAGGAAATTCCAGACAGAAGAAATAGTATCAACCAGGCATGGAGGCACCCTGAAAGTCAAGTCACATTCCGGGAACAACAAATACTTCAAGTGTGGTTACAGTGGAGGATACATGGACCATGTCTGAGGTTGAGGCTGGCTCTCGCTTGTAAATGGCTTTTGAACCATGAGACTTTCACAGAGAAATTCAATGAAAAATCAATATCTGGACTTGGAGCCTAAGAGACTCATCATGTGAGTGTATACCTCCAACATCCCCCATCCCTTGACTCCATTAGGCAAAACCAGCAGTGGGGCCATGTTTGAGGAAGGAAATGATGACTTTCCCTGAATTTAAAAAAATGTAAAAAACTCTGTGTTTTTTTTTGTTTGTTGTTGTTGTTGTTGTTTTAAGCTTAGAAAGAAGCCTCCATATGACCATGTTATTAAGAAATCCTGAAATTTCAAGCAGTGGAGAAACATGTGTATTTCCTACTTCCTTGAAATCTATTACATCAGCCTCAGCCATGAAAGGAAATATTCTTTGGGGCTTCTTCCCCAGCTCACATTGGCCTCATCTGCTGGCTATGAAAGGTTCCTCCAGCACAGGGACAGTGAGAGAGGCATGTGGGACAAGGGCATAGCCCCAAAGCCAGAGGTGCCCTGTAGTGGGTGTGAGGGACATAAAGTGAGTTTTGTATACATGTATGACTATGTACCATATTAGAGAAGTTCCTATCCTTTGAGTAACTTTTTGGAAAGACTAGAAAGCCTTCAACTTAAAAATCTAATCAGAGTGAGTTTTACTGGCATAAGTTGAAAGTATCCAAGTCTTCTTTGGATCTAGAACTACCCTGAATCCTTGCACCTGATGCTTCTTGAATCAGAACTGAATACTCGCAAAGTGGGTCTCTGACCGAGGGAATTTTCTATCTAATTGGTTTTCAGATTGATGTTAGCAATCTTTAGCTGGTTAAAGAATTGGATCATAAAAGTTAGCATAGCTTCAATGGGAACAAGGACAACACTTCCTCCAGGACTTTTCAAGATCATATCGGGATATGGGATGG
This sequence comes from Cacajao melanocephalus, assembly GCA_963573385.1. Classification (NCBI taxonomy): domain Eukaryota; kingdom Metazoa; phylum Chordata; class Mammalia; order Primates; family Pitheciidae; genus Cacajao; species Cacajao melanocephalus. Next base: position 38,098 of record CAUYLG010005924.1, on the reverse strand, counting down.
GGGAGAAAATAAAATCTGTGACAGAAGTATAGATGCAAGAATGCTCTTCCAGTGGTGATCACCCCAAGGCCTCTAGCTTTCCCATCCCTAACCCTAATCTGACCCACTCCTTGATCAGCCTTTCCCTTTCCCCAATGATGCGTAATGTTATACTGGCTTATTGGCCAAAATTATACAGGACTCTCATCTGGATTAGGAACAAAGATGGCAACCATAGAAATATGCAGGTTCAGGTCCTGACCACTGCAACAAAGCGAGTATTGCAGTAAAGCAAGTCACATTAATTTTTTGGTTTCCAAATACATAAAAAAGTTGTGTTTTTCCTATAATGTAGTCGATTAAGTGTGCAACAACATTGTGTCTGCAGAGACAATGTACATACCTTGATTTAAAATACTTCATTGCTAAAAATGCTAATGATCGTCTGAGCCTTCAGTGAGCTGTAACTATTTTTCTGGTGGCGGGTCTTGACTTGATGTTGACAGCTGCTGACTAATCAGGGTGGTGGTTGCTGATGGTTGGGAAGGCTGTGGCAATGTCTTAAAGTAAGATCACAATGAAATTTGTCACATTGATTGACTCTCTTTCACAAAGATTTCTCTGTAGCATATGATGCTGTTTGATAGCATTTTACCCAAAATAATATTCTTTACAATTGGAGACTATTCTCACAAATCCTGCCACTGGTCTACCAACTAAGTTTATGGAATATTCTAAATCCTCTGTTTTCATTTCAACAATGTTCATGGCATCTTCACCAGGAGTAGATGACATCTCAAAAAATATTTTCTGTGTTCATTCAGAAGAAGCAATTTCTCAGCAACTTGACGTTTTATCATTAGATTGCAGCAATTCCATGACATCTTCAGGCTTCACTTCTTATTCTAGTTCTCTTGCTATTTCTATCACATCTGCAGTGACCTCTCCACGCAAGACTTGAACCCCTCAAAGTCATCCATGGGGGTTGGAATCAACTTCTTACAAAATCCTGTTGATGCTGATATTTTGACTTCCTCCTACGAAGTGGAAATGTTCCTAATGGCATCTAGAATGGTGGATTCTTCCCAGAAGATTTCTTCCTAGATTTATCAGAGGACTCACCATCTACGGCAGCTACGGCCTTACAAAATGTATGTCTTAAACAATAAGACTTGACATTCAAAATGACTTCTTAATCCATGGGCTGCAGAATGGATGTTGCATTAGCAAGCATGAAAACAACATTAGTTTTCTTGTACGTCTCCATCAGGGCTCTTGCATGGCCAGGTGCATTGTCAATGAGCAGTAATATTTTTAGTGGAATCTTGTATTTTGAGCAGTAGGTCTTAATAGTGGGCTTAAAATATTCAGTAAACTATGCTATAAACAAATATGCTGACATCCAGCCTTGGTTGCTTCACTTACAGAGCACAGGCAGAGTAGATTTAGCATAATTCTTAAGGGGTGTCCGATTTGCAGAATGGTGAATAAGAATTGGCTTTAACTTAAAGTCACCAACTGCATTAGCTTCTAACAAGGGAGTCAGCATATCTTTTGAAACTTTGAAGCCAGGCAGTGACTTCTCCTCTCAAGCTATTAAAGTCTTAGATGGCATTTTTTTTTAAGTACAGACAGGGTTTCACCATGTTGGCCAGACTGGTCTCACACTCCTGACCTCAAATGATCCACCTCAGCCTCCATAGTGCTGGAATTACAGGCGTGAGTCACCATGCCCAGCCAGATGTCATCTTCTTTTAATAGAGGGCTGTTTCATCTACATCAAAAATCTATGGTTGAGTGTAGCCACCTTCATCAATGATTTGAACTAGGTCTTCTGGACAACTTGCTGCAGCTCCACCGCAGTGCTTGCTGCTTCATCTTGTACTTTTACGTTATAGAAATGGCTTTTTCCCTTAAACCTCATGAACCACCCTCTGCTAGCTTCCAATTTTTCCTTTGCAGCTTCCTCACCTCTCTCAGCCTTTGTAGAATTAGAGAATTAGGGCCTTGCTCTGGATTAGGCTTAGGCTTAAAGGAATGCTGTGATTGATTTGATCTTCTACCAGGACCACTAAAACTTTCTCTATATCAGCAATAATATCGCTTTGCTTTTAGTTTCCTGCAAGAACTTTTTATTTGCATTTACAGCTTGGTTAAATGTTTGGCACAAGAGGCCTAGTTTTCAGCCTATCTCAGCTTTCCACTTGTCTTCCTCACACGGCTTAATTATTTCTAGCTTTTCACTTAAAGTAAGAGATACGTGACTCTTCCTTTCATTTGAACACTTAGATGCCATTGTAGGGTTATGAATTGGCCTAATTTCGATATTGTTCTGTATCAGGAAATAAAGAGTCCTGAAGACAGGGAGAGAGATGGGGGAATGGCCTGTTGGTGAAACAGTCTGAACACACACAATGTTTATCAATTAAGTTCACCGTCGTCCATGAGTGTGGTTTCAGGCACCCCAAAACAATTACAACAGTAACATCAAAGATCACTGATCACAGATCACCATAACAGGCATAGTAATATTGAAAACATTTGAAATATTGTGGGAATTATCAAAATGTAATGCAGAGACACAAAGTAAACACCTGCTCTTGAAAAAAAAATGGTACTGACAGACTGGTTCAATGCAAGGGTTACCACAAAACTTCAATTTGTTAAAAAAAAAAAAAAAGCAGTATCTGAAAAGTGCAATAAAGCAAAATACAACAAAACAAGGTGTGCCTGTATTTTAAAATTCAATTTAGGCTGAAAACTTTTTATTTTGAAGGAAAGGAATATGCATGTATTCACTTCTGGGAAGTTTCATTAAAATATATTGCTTATCACTTACTGTTGTATATAGTTCTTGTTGCTTAATTTTAAAATATCTCAACTCCTTCTCCAATCCCACCCCCAACTGTAAGCAGGTTTTAGGATAATACTCACATGTCTGTAAAGCACTCTGAGATCCTTGGCTGGAAGGTTCTGTATAAAAGCAATGAATATTTTGTTTTATGATTGTTTGCTAACACATGAAGCAATTTTTTGAAACTGCAAATATGCCAAATACTTACCTTGTTTAGTTCTTTTTCTTTTATAGCATGTTGCAAACAATACCACGGTTAAAAGTAATAAGACCAATAAAATCAATGGGATCAACACCATTAGTATAAACTCTAACTGATTTTCATTTGGGGCAATGTCGGTAGAATTTATATTTGCAGTTAATGTTTCTGTGGTGGTCACTGCAGCAAATGTGACCAAATGTAGAACAGTCTCTTCTTTTGGTATTTCTGATGCCTCACTTGTATCTCCTGAGAGTTCTAATTCCCCATAATTACCTGTGGGAACAGATACAAAATTGAGATTATCATGGAGACAAAGTTAGTATGTTATAGTGTCAATAATTTTTAAATTATTCCTAGATATATCTGTAATAAACTTGATCCACTATACTTGGCCTCAAAGCTAAATGTGACACAGAGCATTGATTTAACATAAATGAAGCTCAAGCTGGGAATATATTGAATGTGGAATCAGAGCTCAGAGAAAAACCTTGCGCAAAGGTAGGCAGTTTTGCATTGACCAGACATTTTAGACACACCTAAGCAAAGGGCATTAGGAAGCTTCCTCATGTTAAGGGTGATTTTCCAAGCGAAGTAATGTGATATTCCAGGATATCTATAGGTCATGATAATATTTTAATAAAATGTCTGAATACATTTGAATTCACATTTACTAAAAATTAAGTACATGCCATACAGCACTTTTAGATGTAAAGAAATGCAGTCTGTGTCCTATGTTTTTTTTTTTTTTGAGATGGAGTCTTGCTCCATTGCCCAGGCTGGGGTGCAGTGGCACCATCTCAGCTCGCTGCAACCTCTACCTCCCAGATTCAAGCAATTCTCGTGCCTCAGCCTTCAGAGTAGCTGGGATTTTAGGTGTGTGCCACCATATAAAGCTAATCTTTGTATTTTTAGTAGAGGCAGGGTTTCACCATGTTGGCCAGGCTGGTCTCGAACTCCTGGCCTCAAGTGATTCACCTGCCACAGCCTTCCAAAGTGCTGGGATTACAGGTGTGAGTCACTGTGCCCTGTCTATGCCCTAAAATTTAATAAAAGCTTACCTATTAATGGAAAATAAATCTTTGAAAATGAATTGATTGCTCAGACTACAGTATAAGGTCTCACATTCTGCACAGAGCTGAATCTGCTTCTGAAATTATCTGACAGAAATCCTCCTGGACTCTAAATAAAAATATGATGCATAACTCATCAGTAAAGTAATATTCTGAAGGGGCAGTTCCCTTAGGTACTAAGGAAATGACACCAATATTTAAACTTATTATATGCATCTGTAGAGCTTTCCCTAAGGTCAAACTGTAAGTAACTCTATTCCATTTGAACCTCAGAGTATACTGAAAAACCATCCTGGCTGGGGGTAGTGGCTCACGTCTGTAATCCCAATACTTTAGGAGGCTGAGGAGGGCAGATCACCTGAGGTCAGGAGTTTGAGACCAGCCTGACCAACATGGTGAAACCCTGTCTTTACTAAAAATACAAAAATTAGCCAGGCACAGCAGTGCATGCCTGTAATCCCAGCTACTTGGGAGGCTGAGGAAAGAGAATCGCTTGAACCCAGGAAGCAAAGTTTGCAGTGAGCCAAGATTGCACCATTGCACATCAGCCTGGGCAACCAGAGAAAAACTCTCTCACAAAAACAAAAACAAAAAAAAAAAAAGGAAGGAAAAGAAAAACCATCAGGATGGGAAAGGACTACTGACTCGATGACTGTTTGAAACACCTTTCCCTACCTGTCTAAGTAGTAGTAGTCATGGTAAGGTGAGCTGAAGGTCTTTGTCCTAATATCATATAATGTTGCCTACCTTTCAGAAGGGCCAAGTGAGGAAATATCTTGTAAGTGTATGCTACAGAAAACTTATTAAATGAGATAATTTACAAGAAAGTTATTCTAAGGGAAAGGAGCTATGCAAATAGAGAAGTCAGCTGCTTTAAACCACACTCCGCAGCATAGGTTAGGCAATCACTGCATCGAATGATCCAACTGGACATCGCAGAGCCAATTCAATAGTTCATCTATCTTTATAATCCCATGACAATTTCTCCATAATCCCATGACAACAGAGTCCTCTGATTTTGGTTGAAACAATAAAAATGTTTGGTCACTGCTACGAATCAAATGTTTTATTCCCCTCAAATTCAAGTATTAAAGCCCTAATCCTCAATGTAATGGATTAGGGCTAAGAGGTGAGGGCTTTGAAAAGTCATTAGGTTTAGATGAGATCGTGAGAGTAGGGCCCCTATGATGGGATTATTGCTCCTATGAGATGATAAAGAAACCAGAGTTTTGTCTCTTTGCCATGTGTGGATACGGAAAGCAGGTAGTGACTGCAGGCCAGGAAGAAAGTTCTCACCAAATACTGAGTCTTCCAGCACCTTGATCTTGAACTTCCCAGCCTCCAGAACTGTGAGGAATAAATGTCTGTTGTTTAAGCCTCGCAGTTTGTATTATTTTGCTATGGCATCTGAGCTAAGACAGTAAGAATCTAATTGTGTTGATTATATGAATAAATACTTCAGTCTCCCACAGCAGGGAATTCATTTGATAATCCCTTTAGTAAATACCACCCCAAGCCATCAGAATCAATGACAAACTGCAGAGTAAAGTCACTGGTGTTTCTCACACATGTATGCCAACGGCAGGATTGAAAAAAACTACCAATTTCTGAAGAGAGGAGGGGCTTCAAGATGGCTGAGTAGATGCATCTGGCACTCATCTCTTCCATAAAAAAAGAACAAAAATAGTGAGTAGATAAGCTACCTTTGGAACTGGTCATTTAAGAGAGAACACTGGAATTCAACAGAGTAGTGACAGAAAACACTTAAAGCAAGGAAGGAGAGGGAAATGAGGCACCCTTTTTGACTGAGACTGACTGGGAGCCTGGAGAGGCTCCTCAGTGGGGGAAGGGTAAGTGGTCCATATTTCCACTGCAGACTCCTGCAGCGTATTCATGGGAGAGCCCCCCAGCCCTCACAGGCCTTGACACTAACATCAAGGGCTGCCTGCAGACTGTGCAATGGCATTGCTCCAGAGAGGGACCTTGTGCTGAGTCCCACATACCCCTGAGCCCTATGGCTACAGTACAGTGCTACTTTGAGGGCTCAGCCCCCACCAGACTGTATCTTGTCCTAGGGCCCAACAGTCCCTGCATCTCCATGTCTCTGAAGCCCCTTTGACACACCCTGCATGCAGCCAGCACTGCTGCTGGCTGCTGCTGCCAGGGCCAAGGTAGGAGCCACTGGCAGCACCCCTCCCCTAGCCCCAGCCAGCAGAGAGAGGCTTACACATGTTTATGTGTCTCAAGGACAAACTCCACTGTCCGCAGCTATTGCTGCTATAAACTGCTGCTGCTAGGGCCAAAGCATGAGCAAAACATGCCCCTGCCCCAGTTGGCTGCCTATGGTTGCTCCCACCAAAAGCAATCCCATCTTCTGCAGTAGCAGGCAGCAGTGTAGTCACTGCTGCCTCCACCTGAGCTTTCTATCAGCAGCCTGGGGATTGCTTCACCCCTGCCTATCACAGCCAAATACTGCATGCACCACTAGAGAGTCAAAGAACAGGTCTGCACAGGCCAGGTCTCTCCCAGTCCAGTACTTGAGCATGTCGTTTGGGGCCTAGTGATTGCTCAGCCCAGTCCATCACCACTGGCACCACAGTATTCCTCCCAGGGGCCTGAGGTTGGGCCTACCCAGTCTGCTGCTACTATCATAGTTGGCATCCACCCTCATGTACCACCTACAGGCCTGGGGACTGGCCTGCACAGTCCATTGCAACCACTACCAACACCAGCACAGGCTGCTTGAGGCCCAGAGTGTGGTCCTGCCACTGACAGTGCCAACACCCATTTTGTATCTGCTGCTTAGGGGCCTAAGAATCTGCCTACCTACCTGGTTAGCCACTACCATTCCTAGCACCTAAGCAAGACACCTGGAGGCCCAAGAACCAGCCTGCCTGGACACATTAACACCAGTGCCAGTGTATGCTGCCTTGGGACCAAGGACAGATATGCTGAGCCCACCTCTGTCACCACTGGGGCCTGAAGACTGGCCCACCTGGTATCCCAGTCCCCAGCAAAACTTTACCACAGCCTCCACTAACAATCACATCCTAAACTGCTGGGGAAGCCACAGACACTACTGACACTGGTTCTAGCAGAAGAAATCATATGGAGACTACATTAATGTACATACCCAGAATCTAAGCCAAAGTACCCTATCTAACCAACGCCATAGATACAGCTTGCTTTCATAGGGGAGGAAAAAGTTCTCCCCTATGAAAGTAAATTCAAAAAATTGAAAGAAGCAACTGTCATACCTGATATACAGATATCAACATAAGGACACAAGAAACATGGAAAAGCAGAAAAATATGATGCCTGCAAAGGAACATAATAATTCTCCAGCAGCAGATTTCAATCAAAAAGATATTTATGAAATTCCAAAAAAAGAATTCAAATTATTTATTCTAAAGAAGTTCAATGAGATATGAGAGGACACAGAAAAACAATACCTGAAATTAGAAAACAATTCAGGATATGAACGAGAGAAATTCACCAAGGAGATAGAGATTTAAAAAAACACATTCACAAAATCTGGACCTGAAGAATTAATCAAATCAAATCAAATACATTTGAAAGCTTCAATAATAGACTAGATCAAGCAGAAGGAAAAAAATCTTGGAATTTGAATACAGGTCTTTAGAAATAACCTAGTCAGATAAAAATAAAGAAAAAAGAATGAGCAAAGCCTATGTGACATATGGGATACCATAAAGCAAGAAGGCAAAGAAAAATGAGTGTTGGAAAACCTATTTAATGAAACAAGTCCAGGTGCAGTTGCTCATTCCTATAATCCCGGCACTTTGGGAGGCCAAGGAGGGCAGATTGCTTGAGCTCATTAGTTCAAGACCAGCCTGGGCAACATGGCAAAGCCCCATCTCTACTAAAAATACAAAAATTAGCTGGGCATGGTGGCATGCTCCTGTAATCCCAGCTACTCAGGAGGTTGAGGCAGGAGGATTGTTTAAGCCCTGGAGGCGGAGGTTGCAGTGAGCTGAGATCATGCCACTGCACTTCAGCCTCAGCAACAGAGCCAGATCTTGCCTTAAAAAAAAAAAGAAAAAGAAAACCTATTTAATGAAACAATAGATGAAAACTTCCCAAGTCTATCAAGAGATTTAGACATCCAGATACAGGAAGCTCAGAATTATCCAAATAGATACAATTCAACAAAGGACTTCTCCACAGCACATTATACTCAAACTGTCAAACATCAAAGACAAAAAAGAATCTAAAATCAGCAAGAGAAAAGTATCTAGTCACCTACAAATGAACCCCTATCAGACTAACAGTTACTTTCTCAGCAGAAATCTTACAGGCCAGGAGAGAATGGGATGATATATTCAAAGAGCTGAAACAAAACAAAACAACAAAAACCCTGTCAACCAAGGACTATATACCCAGCAAAGTTATCCTTCAAAAATAAAGGAAAAACAAAGTCTTTCCCAGACATGCAAAAGCTGAGGGAATTCATTACTACTAGACTGGCCCTAAAAGAAATGTTTAAGGGAATCTACTGAGAAGCCTAAGAACAATATCTATCATCATGAAACACATGAAAATACAAAAACCACTGGCAAGAGCAAACACAGACACACAGAAAAGATTTAAATGTTACCACTACAGAAAACAACAAAACAATAATAATGGCAAATAAGAGAGAAATGAACAATGGATAGACCAAACAACCAGAAATCAACTAATAAAATGAGAGGAAGAACCCCCAATTATAAAGAATAACCTTAACTGTCAATGGATTAAACTGTCCACTTAAAAGATACAGACTGGCTGAATGGAATTAAAAAACACACAGACACAACACAACTATATGCTGCCTACAAAAAACTCATCTCACCTCTGAAGATACGTATAGACTGAAAGTGAAGAAATGGGAAGAGATATTCCATACAAATAGAAACCAAAAGCAAGCATGAGTAGCTATACTTATATCAAATAAACAGACTTCAAGTCAAAAACAGAAGAAAGAGACCAAAAAGTCAACATATAATAATAAAGAGATACATTCAGCAAGAGAATATAGCAATTCTAAACATACATGCATCCAACACTGGGAGCACCCAGATATATAAAGCAAATATTATTAAATCTATATCATTTTAGATTTATTATTTATAAATAATAAATATTAGATTATTTATAAATAATAAATAAATAGTATTATTTATTTAATACAATAGTAGTTGAGAAATTGAATACCTACTCTCATCATTAGAAATATCATCTAAATTTAAAATAAAAATAACAAAGAAACTGATTTAAATGGCACCTTAGACCAAATGAACCTAAAAGAATATTTATAGAACATTTCATCAAACAGTGCCAGAATATACATTCTTCTTATCAACACATGGAACATTCTTTAGGATAAACAATGTTAGAACACAAAACAAGCTCAACACATTTTTAAAAATTAAAAGCATATCAAATATCTTCTCAGATCACAATGGGATAAAACTATAAATCAATAACAAGAGGAACTTTGGACACTGTACAAATACATGGAAATTAAACAACATGCTCCTGAATGACCACTGAGTTAAGAAAGAAATTAAGGAGGAAATTTTTTAAAAGGCTTGAAACAAATAAAAATGGAAACACACCATACAAAAACCTTTGGGATACAGCAAAAGCAGTGCTAAGAGGGAAGTTTATAGTAACAAATACCTACATCAAAGAAGTAGAAAGATTTTAAACAGACAATCCAGTGACACATTTCAAGGAACTAAAAAAGTAAGAGCAAAGTAAACCCAAAATTAGTAGAAGGAAAGAAATAATAAAGATCAGAGCACAACTAAATGAAGTAGAGACTAAAAACAAACAAAAAAAACTAATTAACACTACAATGAGATATTATCTTACTCCAGTTTGAATGGGTATTATTGGGCACAGTGGCTCACACCTATAATCTCAGCATTTTTGGAGGTCAAGGCAGGAGGATCACATGAGGTCAGGAGTGAAGACCAGCCTGGCCAGCTAAAAATACAGAATTTTTAGCTCTACTAAAAATACAAAAATTAGCCAGGCATGGTGGCACACATCTGTAGTCCCAGATACTTGGGAGGCTGAGGCAGGAGGATCACTTCAACCCAGGAGGTGGAGGTTGCAGTGAACCAAGATCACACCACTGCACTCCAGCCTGGATAACAGAGCAAGATTTCATCTCAAAAAAAAAAAAAAAACAAAAAACAAACAACAAAAAAAATGGTTATTGTTGAAAAGGCAAAAGCAATAGATGCTGGCAAGAATGCAGAGATAAGGGAACTCTTATACATTGTTGGTGGGAATGTAAATTAGAACAGCCGCTATGAAAAATAGTATGGCAATTTCTCAAAAAACTAACAATAGAACTACCATACAATCCAGCAATCTCACTACTGGGCATTTATCCAAAGGAAAATAAATCAATATATCAAAGGAATACCTGCACTTGCATGTTAATTGCAGCACTATTCACAGTAGCCAAGATATGAAATCAACTGAAGTATCTATCAGTGGATGAGTGGATAAAGAAAACGTGGCATATACACAATGGAATACTAGTCAGACACAATAAAAAGAATGAAATCACATTTGTGCCACAACATAGATGGAGCTGAAGGTCCTTATGCTACGTAAAATAAGACAGGCACAGAAACACAAATATCTTAAGTTCTTGCTGATGTGTGGGAGCTTTTGAAGTTGATCTTTTGAAGGTAGAGAGTAGAATGATAAATACCAGAGGCTCAGAAGGGTGTGTGGGGGAGAGTGGGGGAAGAAGAGAGGTTGGTTAATGTGTAGAAACATACAGTTAGATAGACAGTAGAAGTTCTAATGTTCGACAGTAGAGTAGGATGACTACAGTTAACAATAATATATTTTATAGTTCAAAGTAGCTAGAAGACAGGACCTGAAATGTTCTCAACACATAGAAATGATAAATACTCAAAGTGATGGACACCTCAAATACACTGACTTGATCATTATAGATTCTATCCATGTAACAAAAAATATCATATGTACCCTATAAGTATGTAAAATATTATGTATCAATAAAAATCTATCACTTATTGATCTCTGCCTTCTGAGTTAAGTGGCTTTGTCCTGCATTTATAGTAGTACCCCATTATCCAAGGGGAACATATTTCAAGGCCCCCAGAAGATGCCTGAAATTATGGGCAGTACTGAACCCCATATATACTGTGTTTTTTCTATACATTCCTATGATGATAAAGTTTAATTTATAAATTAGGCACAGTAAGCAATGAACAACAATAACTAGTAATAAAATAGAACAATTACAATAATATAACAACAGTATGTGCATGTGATCTCTCTCTTTCTCAAAATATCTTATTGTACTGCACTATTTTTGGCCACAGTTGACCATGGGTAACTGAAGCCACGAAAAACAAAACTGTGGCTAAGGGGGACTACTGTATACGTCTTTAAAATTGGGTAAGTCAGTAATGCATTCACATATATGTTAAGCCTTTGATAGACCATGTATCACACTAGACTCGTAAAGGACATTTGTCTTCCAGAAAACCTCCTCATGAAAGTGATCCTGCTTTCAGAACTCCTGCAGCCAGATCAAATAGCATCTTTCATTGGTAACCTAGGCCAGTGAAGACTGGTATGTATGGGTATGATGAGGTTGGGTGTGGGGTGGGGAACAGCACATGTGGCTGGTGGCTGGTGCAGCTGGTGGTAATAATCCTTGTCCCTAAAGGTCAGTGAATGTTCCTTGTCCACATTTTACAGATGAAGAAGCTGAATCTAGAATGTCTTGCCCAGGGGTGCAATCCTGTCATTTATATTGTTAATTTCTACTGATATGGAGGGTTTTGAAGGTGCATTTCCTCAAGCATAGGTGACAAATAACAGTTGAGGGTCTGGTCATAGCTCTGCCATTTTGTACTTGTAGAATTTGGACAAATTACTTTTCCCTTAACGACCTGGTGCTCCGATTGGTACAACTAAGGAGTGATCCCCAAGGTCCCATCTATTTCCACATCTCTGTTGATTCCAAAGGGTCTGCCTTGTTTCTAAGTAAAGGGTTTGAATAGGTAATCTACACAGGGTACTAAGCTCAGAAATGAAGTTTCACTACCACCCTTTCCTTCCCCCAGTTACTCGGTTTCCTTCTCCGGAAGTAACCACCGTTTCTGTTTCTTTGAGAGAAACTCTATGCATATACAAGTATTGTTTCCTGTTTCTCTTTTTAACACAAACGGTAGCACAATTTATACACTTTCTGCCCCTTGCTTTTTTCACTTAAGATTTTATCTTGAAGATTATTCCACTATTGTATAGAGAGCATTTTCCCCCATTATTTGAATGTATTCTAATCTATTCCCATTGATAGAGATTTAGCTTCTGTTCATCCTTTAGTTTGCACACAGGCAAGCACATTCTACAGTGTATCTAAAAATAGGGAGAGCATGAGAGAGTGTTAGGTGCAGGGTAAGAGGGGACAGCATCAAACTACTGTTAGTGATCTGATCTTAAATATTCTCCAGCTGGGTGCGGTGGCTCATGCCTGTAGTCCCAGCACTTTGGGAGGCCGAGGCAGGTAGATCACGAGATCAGGAGTTCAAGACAAGCCTGACCAACATGGTGAAACCCTGTCTCTACCAAAAATACAAAAATTAGCTGGGCATGTTGGTGTGCGCCTGTAGTCCCAGCTACTCAGGAGACTGAGGCAGGAGAATCGCTTGAACCCAGGAGGCAGAGGTTGCAGTGAGCCCAGATTGCACCACTGAACTCCAGCCTGGACAACAGAGCGAGACTCCATCTCAAAAAAAAAAAAAATTCTCCAAGACAACCCTCCAGTTTTCCCATAATGAGAATTGGCAGAAACTGAGGGAAGAACTGGGTGTGCAGGGAGTCTGGGATGTCAAAGGGAGGAAAGGTGAAAACACTGCGGATTGGCTTGAAGAGTTTGTGCCAGGAGCAATCAACTGTCATCAGAAAGGGAGCTGGCGAACCAGGATGGGACATGGAATCAGATCCGCAGCCAGGAGTGGGTTGCCAAGGTGACGAGGGTGAGAGTTAAGAAAATCAGAAGTGTATGAAAACAAGGTGGAAACCAGAGGACACACCAAGGGTCACAAAAATATAAATGCAGAGGGCAGCTTGAGGGATTCTCCCCCAAAGCACGACAGGTGTCTCTCCCATGGCCTTTGGGCTAACAGCCACTCTTAATTCAGTGGACATGGGGCCCCCTAAACCCACTGTAGAGCCTCACACACCCCTTGTGGGGCTACAGCCTTTTTAAAGAAACACTTACTAAGGCCCGTAATTGTCCATGGAGATTTCCTGTGGGAGGCATCCTGGGCTTCTTGGATAAAAGTGACCTTTTACAACCTTGGGAGTCCAGCCACCGTGGAGGAAGGCAGAACTGTCTTTCAGGAAATGTCTGGACGTGAACCCTACAGAACATGCAGGGGTACTTCCCGTGCTGCGCTCCAGGACTCCAAGGGCATAACCATGGCATCATGGAAGGAAGATCGGATTTGAATTCAGAAGAGCTGGGCTTGAGACTGGCTGGTGCTCTCTGCAGCCGCATTGCCTGGGAAGAATTCCTTCCCCCTCTAATCCTACATTTCCTAAAAGCCAAAAATGTAGGCCTTCTGCTCTGTCTAGCCCACAGTGTTTACATGAAAGTAGATGAAATAGGGCTGGGCGCGGTGGCTCACACTCATAATCCCAGCACTTTGGGAGGCCGAGGCGGGTGGATCATGAGGTCAGGAGATCAAGCCCATCCTAGCTAACATGGTGAAACCCTGTCTCTACTAAAAGTATAAAAATTAGCCGGGCGTGGTGGTGCATGCCTGTAGTCCCAGCTACCTGGGAGGCTGAGGCAGGAGAATCACTTGAACCCGGGAGGCGGAGGTTGCAGTGAGCCAAGATTGCATCACTGCAATCCAGCCTGGGTGACAGAGGGAGACTTTGTCTCAAAAAAAAAAAAAAAAAAGAAAGAAAGTAAATGAAATAATCACTGTGAAAATGCTTTAGGAGCCATAAAGCACCACACAGGCCAGGTGTTTGTGTCTCTGTTATTTTCTTTATCCATCACCTGTTCTCTTTCCCCCGTCTCTGTACCTTGTTTCTCTGCTGTTCCACAGAAGGTTGATCTGCCTGGTATAACCTCCTCATGTTACTGCTGCTTCACTTCCTCATCTAAATTCCGGCATATTTCAGGGTAAAAGAGGTGGGGCTAGAGGTAAAACTGGCAAAGCTGCAGAAGACAGAGATAGGACATAGGGTGAGAGGGCAAAGAGAGAGGCATTAACAAGCAAAAGAATAGAAAAGGAGAAGAAATAAGGAAGACAAGTCAGAAGCGGAAAGGTGTGTGAAGGTCTGTCTTGTGTGGCTCACCTGCCAGATCATGGGCGCAAGGGCTGAGGCTGGTGGCCTCAGAAGCTGCAGATTGGGCAGACGCCCTCCCTGTTAGGTGGCCAAGTCACAGTCATCTCAAGTGACCCCCAACACAAACTCTCCCAGGAAGTCTCCCTCCATTTCACCATTTCTCTTTCTCTCTGCTCAGATAATGTAGCATTTTAAAGAGATAATGGGCCGGGCCTGGTGGCTCGTGCCTGTAATCCCAGCACTTTGGGAGGTCGTGGTAGACGAATCACCTGAGGTCAGGAGTTCGAGACCAGCCTGACCAACATGCAGAAACCCCCTCTCTACTAAAAAATACAAAATCAGCTGGGTGTGGTGGCACATGCCTGTAATCCCAGCTACTCAGGAGGCAGGAGAATTGCCTGAACCCGGGAGGTGAGGTTGCGGTGAGCTGAGATCATGCCATTGCACTCCAGTCTGGGCAACAAGAGCAAAACTCCATCTCAAAAAAACAAAGGAAAACAAAAAAGAGATCATGGAAGTGGTCAGTCATGTGAATGATGAAACTAAGCTGCAATACTTCAGTTTATTGTTAATCCCAAAATCTTAAGATCACTAGATAATAAACTGCACGGTGTACAGAGTCACTTACAAATACTTATTGACAATATTCATGCAGACACATCTGGGACTCATCTTTCACACATCTGGTGAGGATGTATGGAGAAATCCTTGTAAGTGGGAAGAAATGTTTGAGGTGAGGCCTGTCAGCCCTAATAGCAGGGCAGCACAGTGTCCCCTTTATCCCTGCCCAGGGCATCATCACTAAAGGGAAATGACTCAGCTTCTCAGGGAAGCAAACTAGCTAACTTCTCATTTTCTGAAAGTGAAACAAAAGTGCAACCAACACATATGTTTATTGCAGCACTGTTTACAATAGCAAATACATGTAACCAACCCAAATGTCCACCAATGACAGACTGGATAAAACAACGTGGTACATATAAACCATGGAATACTATGCAATCATAAAAAAGAATGAGATCATGCCCTGTGCAGGGACATGGATGAAGCTGGAAGCCATCAACTTAGCAAACTAACACAAGAACAGAAAACCAAACACTGCATGTTCTCACTCCTAAGTGGGAGTTGGACAATGAGAACACATGCACACAAAGAGAGAAACAATACACACCAGGGCCTGTTGTGGGGTGGGGTGCAAGGGGAAGGAGAGCATTAGGACACATACCTACTGCATGTGGGGCTTAAAATCTATATGACAGGTTGATAGGTGCGGCAAGCCACCATGGCACATGTATACCTATGTAGCAAACCTGCACACTCTGCACATATATCCTGGAACTTAAAGTAAAATTTTTTTAAAAAAAACTTAATTAATAAACATGAAAATATGTAAAAAAATGCAACCAAGCTATAACTTTTAAAGATAGAAGAAGAAAGTATTATAAATTGACTGAAAGACTGTCACACTGATAACACAATATGAGATAAAACAATGACAAGAGAGTGCTACTAACCTCAGGATGTTATGAAGTATGTTGGACCACAATCAGATGCCCCATATTCTTTCATGTCAATTATGTGAACTCCACGCACAAATTATTTAAACAATTTTATAGTTCAGAGGGTGACATGACAGAAAACATGTCAGATATCAAGCCTTCAAACTCTTCTCTGCTTTGTGGAGTAACTGACATGTATGAATTTCAGGATGATCAAGAAATCAAACTCAAAAGTCTGACTCCTTTTCATTCTCTCCTGGACCTCAGTATACAGCGAAGAGCCTGATTTAGTGTTAGGAGGAGAGAAAAACAAACCAAGAAGCCTCCCAATGGTTCTCAGCCTAGTCTGCACATAGAATCACTGAGGCATCTTTCAAAAGCCTGATGCCCACGCTATACCCCAAACCCATTACATCAAAATACCTGAGGGTACAGCTTCTGGGGAGGCTGAAGCAGGAGGATTGCTTGAGTCCAGTTCAAGGCTGAGTGAGCTCTGATCACACCACTGCACTCTAGCCCCGGTAACAAAGCAAGACCCTGTTCTAAATATCAATAATCAATCAAACTATTTAGGGGTAGAACCCAGGCCTCAATACTTTTTACCGTTTTCCGTATGGCTCCAGGATGCAGCCGACATTGAAACTCACTTTTCTAGATCCTGCCCACTTCTGGCCTCCCCTGAGCCATGCCAGATCATTCCCTGTCTTTTTCTCTATGCTCCTTCTTGGTGAATTTGAGAAGAATCAGAGGGAGTTGGATGCCAAAGGCTTGCCAACTCTATCGCCAGAACCCACACACTAGCTTAAAAATCATCACTGAAGTCTTAAAAACAAGAGAGAGTCTAGCTAGGATATACTGAGAGAGGACTGTGACCATCATATCTTCCGGAATAAGTCTGAATAAGAGAGATGCATACCAGGGTGTAACCTGCCTCTCCAGAAAAGCTTATTGCTGATAGAACAGCTTGGTGCTTTAAGCCAGTGGTCCTCAAACCTTAGCGTGGATTGGAAACACCTACAGGGCTTCTTAAAGCACAGATTGCTGAGCATAGTCTTATAGTTTCTGATGTAATAGGGCTGGGAGGGTAGTCCAAGAATTTGCTTTTTTTTTTTTTGGAGACAGGGTCTCACTCGGTTGCCCAGCCTGAAGTGCAGTCATATGAACATGGCTCACTGCGGCCTTGCACTCCTGGGCTCAAGCAATCCTCCCACCTCAGCCCACCAAGTAGGTGGAACTACGGACGTGAACCACCACGTCTGGCTAATTTTTGTATTTTTTGCAGAGACGGGAAGTCTCACTTTGTTACCTAGGCTGGTCTCAAACTACTGGGTTCAAGTGATCCTCCTGCCTCAGCCTCCCAAAGTGCCGGGATTACAGGTATGAGCCACCAAGTCCTACTAGAATTTGCATTTTTAACGAGGAATCAGGTTGTGCTGATGCTGCTGGTCTGCAGGTCATACTGGCTTAAGTTGCTCAAACAATCTCATTTAGTTGTGTCTAATTATCAGTCACACCTGTTCTCTGCGTCTACTGTGCATCAGCATCACCTGGGAAGCTTTTAAGCCCTAACCAAATTAGTTATTTGAGAATATCTGGGGGTGTGGCCTGGGTAACAGTATTTCTTAAAAGCTTCCCAAATAATTCTAGTATGTATGTATGTTAGGTTGAGAATTACTGAGTTAAATCATAACTGAGTGGACTTTATTTTAATTTGCCATTGTTCATGAAGACAGTCCTCATTAGTTTTAAATGTGATTACAGAAGCCTTTGGGAACAAACTAATGGAGTATGCACCATTAGTTTAACTCTTGATCTCTTTTTAAAAATCAATTGTTCAGCATCTGTGGAATTTGACTGTGACATGGCCAAGGACAGAATGGGACTAAAATGAGAATAACCATACCAGACTCATCAGGACACAGCCTGGATGTGGGAGGCTGATTATGTTTGCATAGAGATGCTAACTCCAAGTGGATGGATGATACCACTGGGACACTGTTGCTCATGGACCACGCTCAGTGGAGCTGCGACACCAGTGCTCACAGACTATAGATGATGGTGCAGGGACACCATTACTCATGGACCACAGACGGTGGTGCAGGGACAATATTACTCATGGACCGCAAGCGATGGCTCTGGGACACCATTACTCATGGACCACAGATGGTGATGCAGGGACACCATTACTCGTGGACCGCAGACGGTGATGCAGGGACACCATTACTCGTGGGCCGCAGACGGTGGTGCAGGGACACCATTACTCATGGACCGCAGACGGTGGTGCAGGGACAACATTACTCATGGACCGCAGGCGGTGGTGCAGGGACACCATTACTCATGGACCATGGACCGCAGACAGTGGTGCAGGGACAACATTACTCATGGACCGCAGACAGTGGTGCAGGGACACCATTACTCATGGACCGCAGATGGTGGCGCTCGGACACCATTACTCATGGACTGCAAACGGTGGCTCTGGGACACCATTACTCATGGACAGCAGACGGTGGTGCTGGGGCACCATTATGCATGAACTGTAGACAGTGGCGCTGGGACGCCATTGCTCATGAACTGCAAATGGTGGCGCTGGGACACCATTGCTCATGGACTGTAGATGGTGGCACTGGGACACCATTATGCATGGACTGTAGACGGTGGCGCTGGGACACCATTGCTCATGAACTGCAGATGGTGCTATGAGGACACTGAAGCTCATGAACTGCAAGTGCTGCTCTGAAGTGCCCTGCACTTTTCTCTAGTTCACTTGGTTTCCAAATGGTACTAACTTATTATTTATTATCTGAAATTAATTCATTTGTCTGCTTGTCTACCATCTCTCTCCTCCACTGTTTTGTACATATCCCATCCACCTGCAGCCCCATCTGCTGTGCGTGGAAGGAATGACTGAAGGGAATGTCCAGTAGGCCTGGTGGGTCTGTGGTGAAATTGCCAGTGACGCTCTCACCTTTTTCCCCAGAGCCCGATCTCCTCCTCCCCTAACAAATTCTTTTCAGTCATACATACACAGTGTATCTCTAGTCACAAAGAAAGAGAAATCTAATGTGGTTTTCTCTCAAAAAGCTATCTAGATTTTTCAAACATACTAGAGGAATGGAGGAATTGCTTAATAGCAACTAATGCCTCCTAAATGATGAGATTTCACCTTTATAGTTTCTTAGCAGGGGCAATCAGGGTGGTTCATGCATTTGCCCCCATGTAAAGGACAGGTGACTTGATTCTCTCTTGGGAGCAGGACTAGGGAAGAGGAGGGATTGCCGTTTTCTTATAAGCTCAGTTGTTCTACATGTTTGCCAATTTTATTAAGTGAAAGCCTTCACCTAATATATATTTTTTCTGACTAATTGACTTCGAGAAGATATTGGCAGAATAGATAGGTAGTTGAACAGATATAAGACAAAAGCATTGAGGGTTAATGTAAGTATAGAAAGGTACGGGAGATCATCAAGCAATGCCTGTGTTTTGTACACTTTTTCTCTTCAGCTACCACATAACTAGAGGTGATGATGCCTTACATCAGAAGAACATGAAGAAGGGATTCTTTTTTCTAGTTTTGAGGAGGTTGTATGGTAAAACACTTTGAGGCAGTGGTCTGCTCTGGGAAATTACTTGTGAGGGTTTGTTTTACCTCCTTGAATTGAGAAGCACACCTGCAGTTGTAATTTACTATCAGATTGAAACATGTTTTACAGTGGGAGAACTCACAATGTTCCGATGTCTTTTTCATTTTAAACTTTTCATTCTGATGTCTTTTTAAAGAAAGCTCACATTTAATCAGATATGCTCAGGCCCTGAGGCTGTTTCTGGTTTGGAGTACTCACTTGGGGAAGCTGCAGTTTTGGCCACCTGACTACTTTTTATGCACTGGAATCTTACAGTAGTCTGTAGCACCTGGCAGTTTTAAAGAATGTGTATTTTTATGAGAGCGAATACAAATACACTTTAAAACCTTAAAAAAGTTCTTCGTACCATCAATGGGATAAGAGACATGAAAGTGCTTTGAAATGAAAAAGAAAGGATTATTAAATGATAGTTATTGCCAGACTGAATACTTTTCTATTTTTATTATATTTCTATTTTATTTCTTCTTTACAAGGACCAATTTCAAAATTACAATTTAAAAGAGTAACTTGGAAACAAATACTCCCAGCCATGCCCTTGCCTCAAGACATTTGCCCTCTACCTGGCCTCTGAGGCAGGGTAGGAAGACACCGCCACCCCATTCCATAAGTGAGGGGGCTCTTTCATGGGGTTCGTGGGCATCCCATTCCTTGCTTAGCTCAGCACAAGCTCAGCACTGCCAGAGAGAGCAACTGGAAGACAGAGACAAACAAAACCATAAATAGTAGGTGTGTGTTCGTGATAAGTTAAAGAACAGGAAGGCGGGGAACGCTGTGGGCTACCACCTCAGGGGCTTGGTTGCCACCAAAAGGGAAGGAGGAACAACAGGGAGAGGGCATCCACAGGCAGGCTCGCACCAGAGTCCCTATTGCCAGCCTAGGCAGGAGCACAGGAGCAACAGCGTTTGACGCTTTCCTACAAGGGGCTGCAGAAGGAAACAAATTGCTGAGGTTTTGAAGTGCTGTGTGAGGGAGGCAGAATGGTGCGTCGGATTTCCTTGGATCAGCTAAGCCTTCAACAGGTCCCTAAAGCCACTGGGCTTCCGGTCCTATTTTACCGTTAAAGAGAATCAATCCTGCCCTTTCAGCCGGAACAGACTCCTAGGCTCAAGCACTCTGAATTTTCGTATCGTGGCTGTAGGTATTGACGCCGTACTAGTCTCACTCTCTTTGTCAACCTCTCTTGTGCATGTATTAATACAATCTTATGATTTTTTCCTAATTTAGTTTTTAATGTGATTACAGTAATAGATTTTTTTTTAAAAAGCCAATCTGCTCTTGAATTCCTGGTTTTATTCTAAATAATCATCAGAATTTTTTTTTCAGAAGTGATTTCTTGTTATTTGAATGGTTGATCTAGGTCTCAGCCTAAATATTATTCTAATATGTAGCCGTACATAACCATCATTTCTATGACCTTAGTGATGAAGCAGGACCAACACAGAGATGGTCTTTGCTTGATAAAAGATAATCATAATCTTAAAACTACTAGATAAAGTACAGGATGCCTAGTTAAATTTGAGTATCAGATAAACAATGAAACATTTTTTGTATTAGCATGTCCGATGTAATATTTGTACTAAATACAGTAAATTGCAAAGGACATCCTTATACTAAAGAAAAGTGTTGCTTATCTGAAATTCACATTTAACTGGTTGTCCTATATTTTTATTTGCTAAATTTGGCAATCTTAATCATAAATAAGCAAACAAGCATAAGTCTTAGAAAAGGATAAATCAGTTTTTAAGTGCATGAGTCTAGTGTTGTCAGAGAATAATAACAACACGTCAGTAAACCTTGGCAACAATTGGAATCCCGTTTCCGAAAATCATAACATGGTGGAAAGTGGAAAATAACAACGATGGATCTAACTCATAGAAAACATAGAAGTAATTCAAAAACAAACTAGATTTATTGGTTTTAAGGAAAAGAAGCCAGAACAATGACCAGAATACTGTTGTGTTAGATAACTCTTCTTTTAACTACCTTCTTTAATTACTCAGGAAATATTTCTGTTTTCCTCAACAACTGAGATAGATTTTCCCATGAATTTTATGTTACATAAATTTTAGTTATTTTTAAAGTTATCAAATCAGCTCTTACTGGCTTGAGGCTAAGTATCTACGGAACTGTATTTCCTTTGTTTTCCTTTCAAACATCTCCCCAAAATGCTTGTAACTGTGTGTCCTTTCTGTAAATAATTTTGCCACTTAATGTGTGTTTTTCTGGGTCTGAACTTGTGTTCATATTTTGAGAAGGTGGGTAAAAACGTTTTCTCTGCAGCTACATATTACTCTCTCCAGGAAGGCTGGGGATGGGGTGGCAGTGGGGGAGTTGAGAGTGTAATAATTGTTTTGGTTTGAAGAGACAGAAGTGAACTGTTCACATATTAAAAGATTTGGGAGGCTGGGTGCAGTGGCTCATGCCTGTAATCCCAGAACTCTGGGAGGCTGAGGTGGACGGATCACTTGAGGTCAGGAATTTGAGACCAGCCTGGCCAACATGGTGAAACCCTGTCTCACTGAAAATACAAAAAAATTAGCCAGGCTTGGTGGCAGATGCCTGTAATCCCAGCTACTTGGGAGGCTGAGGCAGGATAATCACTTGAACCCAGGAGCTGGAGGTTGCAGGAGCAGAGATCACACCACTGTACTCCAGCTTGAGTGACAGAGAGAGACTTTGTCTCAAAAAAATAAAAATCAAATTAAATAAATAAAGATTTGGGATAGTTAGCTAATATTCTGGAATAAAAGTATAAAACTGGGTTAACTAAAAAGAACATTTATCCAAGTATTGCTATATTTTGATTTCATTATATAAATGATTATAATCTTGTCATAAATACAAGTAAATCTTGGGGCGTGTGATAAATTTCATGTTGTTTATGCCTTCACTGAGTCAGTCACTACACTTTTATTGTGTGCCCCTTAACGTGCAAGTTGCCATTCTACGCTTTGGCATATAAAGGTGAATGAGACCAGCTTCTGCCTCCCAGGGAAGTGACTGTTAAGTAGGGACAATGGCATGCAAATCAATAATTATAATACAGATTAATAAAAGCCATAATGTGTTTGTATACAAAGTCTCAAGCACATGGAGGAGGAAGACATTCATCGCATTTGGGGCTCAGAGGGTACAGGGGAGTGGACCATTCAATTGAACCTGCGGAATTCTTCAAGCAAAGAGAGCAGAAAAAGGCGTTACAGATGAGGGCACAGCATACAGAAAGCCTCAGTGGCCCGACAGAGCTTGGCACACTCAAGTGGCTGTAATATGGGGCTCGCGGTGGGAAGTGGGAAGTGGCAAATGTAAAGTGGAAAGGGACTCAGGACCCTCTTTCATCATTAGCTTGTAATGATGCCAAGGGGATTGAATTCTATCGAGTTGACGAACCCTTGAGTAATGACTACAGGAGGAAGCGATTACGTTTTTATTACAGAACCGTCACTCTGGAGGTTTTATGAAAATGGGTTGGAGATGAGACTAGAGGCAAGAAGACTAGTTAGAAGTTAACGAAAATAGCCTTGGTGAGGGCCCACAAGAGTCTGAACTGGCAGGGAGCAAAGAATGAGTATTGTTTTGGAACTGAGTTTAAGGTCCCTGTGACATGTCTAGAGAAACCTAGTGATGAAAATACAGGTCTAGAGTTGGGCAGATTGGTCTGGCTGGAGGTGGTTATTCAGGAATTTTCATCCAGCAGTAAGATGAAAGTGGGTGTGGCTGGGCTCAATGGCTCATGCCTATAATCCCAGAACTTTGAGAAGCCTAAGTAGGAGAAGGGCTTGAGCTCAAAAGTTCAAGACCAGCCTGAGCAACATAGGGAGACCCTATCTCTACAAAGAAAAAAAAAAAAAAAAAAGCCAAAAATGAGCCAGGCATAGTGGCATACGTCTGTAGTCCCAGGTACTCAAGAGGCTGAGGTGGGAGAATTGCTTGAACCCAGAGGCTTGAATCCAAGATCATGGCACTGTACTATGCAGCCTGGGTGACAAAGTGAAACCCTTCGAAAAAAGGGGGGTTGTTATGACCCAGGACTGGTGTAAGGAGTGAGAAAAGAAAAGAACATTAACATGAAATGAGCAGGTGGTAGAGAAAGATTCATAACCAAACACTGGAAAGAAGCAATCAGAGTCACAGTAGGAGACCCAGGAGAAAAGAGCATCGTGAAGATCAAGGATAGGAGAGCTGCAATCACTGATCAATTAGGACAAATGCTATGGAGAAAAACATAAACTAAGGGCAGAAATGGGTCCTTTGGGTTTAGCTGTTAGGAGGCACCGGTGATGGAGACAGAGCAATCTGAATTCTGTGCCTGACACAGAAGCCACACGGCAGAGGAATGAGAAATGAACAGAATGTGAGAAATGAAGGTGTATTGGCCATCTTCAAAGAGATTGGGAGACATGGAAAAGAAAGATGGAGGAGAACGAGCAGAACTCACTCATAGGCTCTCTCATTATTATTCATTATGAAAGTGTACCTGGGGCCAGGTGCGGTGGTTCACGCCTGTAATCCCAGCACTTTGGGAGGCCGAGGCGTGAGGATCCCTTGAGGTCAGGAGTTCAAGACTAGCCTGGCCAACATGGTGAAACCCTGACTCTACTAAAAATACAAAAATTAGCTGGGCGTGGTGGTAGGTGCCTGTAATCCTAGCTACTTGGGAGACTGAGGCAAGAGAATCGTTTGAACCCGGAAGGCGGAGGTTGCAGTGAGCTGAGATGGCGCCCTTGCACCCAGCCTGGGGGACAAGAGAGAGACTTCATCTCAAAAAAATAAAAATTGAAGTATACCCACTGAAAAGAATAGAGAATGCTTTGACAAATAACAAGGCACTCATCCCCTAATTAACTTAAATTTTTTCATATTGACAAGAGCAGAAGTTGGCAAACTTCTCTTAAAAGGCTAGAGAGTAAACATTTTAGATTTTGTGGGCCAGGAGGCAAAAGCAGCACTTATTTATATAAACATTAAAGATATAACCATTTACAAATGTAAAAATCAATCTTAGCTCAAGGGCTTGGGAAAAAAGGAAGCTGGCTGGATTTGGCCTGTGGGTCTTAGTTTGCTGAGCCCTGGACTGCCATCTTTTTGCTGACAGAAACAATATTTTAGATATAATTGAAGCCCTCATTATGCCCCTCCCTGATCTCATTTCTCTTCCTCACTCGTCAAAGGTAAATATTTTCCTAATATTACTGTGTATCATTCCCACTTTTCAAACCTGTCTATGTTCCTAAGCCATATATAGCATAATTTTGGATATTTAAACAATTTTTAATAAATATAATTATTCTATGCATAATAATCTTTTTTTCCTTTTTTTCCCATCCCACTTCTGCATAGTAACTTTACTTACTTATTTATTTATTTTGAGACAGAGTCTCACTCTGTCGCCCAGGCTGGAGTGCAGTGGCACAATCTCGGCTCACTGCAACTATTGCCTCCTGGGTTCAAGCGATTCTCCTGCCTCAGCCTCCCAAGTAGCTGGGACTACAGATGCGTGCCACCACGCCCGGCTAATTTTTGTATTTTTGGTAGAGATGGGGTTTCACCACGTTGGTCAAGCTAGTCTTGAACTCTTGACTTCAAGTGATCCGCCTGCCTCAGCCTCCCAAAGTGCTGGGATTATAGTCATGAGCCACCACACCCAGCTGCATAATAATCTTTAAGTGACTTTTTTGTCAACATGACTTTTGAGACTGCTTCACTTTGATACATTTGGCTCTGATTCATTATTTTTTACTTGTTCTGTAGTACTCATTCTGTGACTATACTAAATTTTATTTTTCCTTCTTTTGTTGACAGACATTTAGGTTGCTTTCATGTTATTTTGTTTTTCATTTTTACAAACAATGCCATCATCAACAACCTCAGCCATATCTCTTGACTGCACGTTTGTGAGCATTGTAGGAGTAAATTCTTGGGATTGTAGAGTATGAACACCTTCTGCTTATGTAATATTTCCAAAGTATTCTCCAGAATGGTTGTATAGAAAAATTTCCTTTTTCACATAAACTGTTAAACGTGGTAACCTAAAAATTCTCCCAATGTGCAACACCTAGAAATGCTGAACAAAATATGAAAAGCAATCTTTTAAATGCATAAAGAAATCTCAAGAAAACAAGAAAATGCCCAGGGCTTTTTAAAAGCTTATAGAGGAAGTTGAAATTCGGAGTTGCATCTACCAACGAAGATTTCCTCAACAAAGGTGTGGGCCCAGGGAGTTAACAGGGTATATAATGTTTTCAGGGAGCTCCTGTCCATTCACTGGGTCAAGAGTTAAAGCTAAAACTTCAGACCATGGTATAAACAACAACAAAAAAAGTCACTGAAATGACTTTGGCAAAGTTCAAAGTCAAGTCAGCTACCCCACGCTGCTCTTGCCATCATCCTGACACCTGTGCTACCTGGGCCCTCCTGTGAGTTTCAATTTGGATTGATCTATTCCTTTCTTCTTTCTTGGGGGCAATCAGTTCGGTCCCCTTGGTTACCTGCTTCTGGTATCTTACTTGGCTCCACTGCTGGCTCTGGTTGCCAGCTTACCCCTTCATGGAGGCTTTGTCGCTTCCCCCTCCAGCTCTTGGAGGCTGACCTCTGATGCCTGCCACTTCCCATTCAAGGCTGGAGTTCAGGCCCGGTCCAGTCGTGGGCTCCCTTAAGCACACCCCTGTTTCACTTTCTTCCAATTTCTAGTTTGCTATGACAAGGCTGGGGTCATATTAAAAAAGAATGGGAGCTTAAAGCACTTTATAGTAGCTTGGTGACGGGATCAGATAATTTGGGGTTCTATTAAGTAGGGTGAGCCATCCTTGGTGTGCCAGGTTCTGCCCTCAGGGCCCCTAAAATTTCCATAAAGAATGGGAGGCAAGGCTGGTTGTAGTGGCTTATGCCTGTAATCCCAGCACTTTGGGGGGCCAAGGTGGGTGGACCACCCAAGGTCAGAAGTTCGAGACCAGCCTGGCCAACATGGTGAAACCCCATCTCTACTAAAAATACAAAAATCAGCCAGGTGTGGTGGCATGCACCTATAATCCCAGCTACTCAAGAGGCTGAGGCAGAAGAACTGGCTTGAACCTGAGAGGCAGAGGTTGCAGTGAGCCAAGATCGCGCCACTGCACTCCAGCCTGGGTAACTCCGTCTCAAAAAAAAAAAAACAAAAAGAATGGGAAGCAACAGATACGACAAGCAGCAAGACTATGCCTACACAAACTTTAGCTAAAAGTTACCAAATTGATAATAAGATGTTCAAAATAATGACATAAAAGAAGGGATAACACAAGGGAAAAAACCCCAAGGCACAATGTGTATAAAAAACAACAACAGATTTTCTAGAAATGCCAAATAATGACTAAAATTAAAAGCCCAATGGATGGATTGACCATCGAGACAGACAAGGCGATTGCACTAATCTACCCTCAGACTAGTGGGGCAGAGTTTGTCTCTCTGTGTCTTTGCCAACTTTTGAGAGTAGCACAAACTACACACAGATAGGAAAGATGCAGGTCGTGTTGTTTCATTACAGAATTGAGCCCATCCCAGCCAATATCTTCCCTCTTATGTTTCCTGGGATTCCGAATTTGAGACCCAGAAGGACTTTAAAGCTTGTCCTCTTGGTCTGCTTTCTTGGGGAAGTCCCTGAGATCATTTGGTCGTCAGGGCCGGTTTTCAGCAGGGCTCTCCCACAGTGACTTCCTGACATAAGGCTGTTCTTCCTCTCTCTGGTTCCCACACCCAGAAGCCTCTTACCCAGTGGCTTCAACATTCTGCTTTTCCTGCTTCTAGTTTTAAATACACTAATCCCCAGATTCTCTTGTGCACCCTCTGCACCTCTTTCAGCCCCTCCCTTTCCCCTCTGCAGTTGAGGTTTAACCCAGCTCTCATCATTCCTCTTCCTGTCAGCCAGTCTGACCCAGTGCAAACACATGCAGCTCTAAAATCAACATGCAGCAACCGTAAAGCCCAGCCAAGAGTTCTGTGCTGCACCTAAGCTGGAAAACTTCAACAACCACGGTTTTCTAAACCAAAGCTAGATGTGTAGCCTGGCAGAGCCTGAGAACCCAGAGGCAGTACGGAGTATGGTTAGAGTATGGACTACTGAGGCAGAATCTTCCTTAGATTCGCTACTTAGCTGTGTGACCTTGGGCAAATCACTTAGCCTCTCTGTGCCTCAGTTTTCTCAAATGTAAAACAGGGATAATAGTGCCCACCTTATAAGGTTGTTCAGAGAATTAAATGAATTAGTGTATGTAGCCTTTAGAACAGTGCCTGACCTATAATGAGTGCTGTATATGTTAGCTACCATTGTTATTAATACTTGACATTGGCACTGTCTCAGGAAATAGCAGATGTCAGCCATGTTCACTGAAATTAGATGTGAGACAGTAGAGTGTCAGAACGTGTAGCCTTACTTACATAGCTAGTATTTTCTTCTATTCTTTCTCTCCTTCTCAAGATTCATCCAATACTTACACGGTTCTTATTCTTCTAAACCAGCCCAGAAAATCTCCCATTCCTCTCTGTTTGGCTACCAAAACAGTCACGGCATCCTTGTTTCTGCCTCATGCCCTTTAGCTCTCCCTCTACAACCATTCTGCTTGTAGCAGCTAATAAATCCCATGCTTTTGGTATTTAGAAAGTTGCTCTTGGTTTTGTGATAGTGTTAAGTTGACATTGACAGGCATAGGGTAAAGAACAGAGGTAGGGACACCCCTGCCCCCTGCACTTCATGAGCAGAATGTCTCCTTGAGTTTGAAAGTTGTTAGGATCCTACACAGCCCAAGACACGTAGGCCCAAGCTTTCCTTTAACTATGCCCACCCATTTGGTTACAGTCCCAGAAAAGCTGCTTTCTTATTTTTCTCCTGGTGACTTCCAAGTGAATTATTTCTCTTGGGGTAGAACTCAATTCTATGTCAGGCTATCTATTTATATAAAGAGAAGACAAAAGGGGCCGGGCACAGTGGCTCACGCCTGTAATCCCAGCATTTTGGGAGGCCGAGGTGGGTGGATCACCTGAGGTCAGGAGTTTGAGACCAGCCTGGTCAACATGGTAAAATCCCGTCTCTACTAAAAATACAAAAAAATTAACTGGGTGTGGTGGCATGCACCTATAATCCCAACTACTCAGGAGGCTGAGGCAGGAGAATCACTTGAACCCAGGAGGTAGAGGTTGCAGTGAGCCGAGATTGCACCATTGCACTCCAGCCTGGGCAACAAGAGCAAAATTCCATCTCAAA
The DNA here is from genome assembly GCA_963573385.1 of Cacajao melanocephalus. NCBI lineage: Eukaryota > Metazoa > Chordata > Mammalia > Primates > Pitheciidae > Cacajao > Cacajao melanocephalus. Next base: position 9,250 of record CAUYLG010005924.1, on the reverse strand, counting down.
AAATAAAAAATAAAAAAATAAGAAAGAGAAGAGGTTGCTGACTCAGAGGTAATGGTACTGGTCTCATACAACTGCAGATATTATTTCACGTTGCCTACTTGTTGTTAATAAAAGTTTAATTTGGGATGCGTCTCAGAATACGCTTGCAAACAAAGCATCAGGCCATTCAGCAGGTTGGATTCTTCTAACAAACATCCCCAGGTATTTTTTGAAGAATTCAAAGAAATACACCTGTGACATCTCAAAAGTAACTCATATCCTGAAGCCTTAGGCAATATTAGCTAAAAGTGATGTACATTAATTAGTTTAAAGAATCTTTAATTTAAAATCACCTTTTCCATGACTAATCATCTCAAAGTAACAGCTTTTATTAAGCAGCTTTTTGCAAGTGGGCATTTTTCAAACATTGGGAATCCTGGCAGGGCCCAATTAGCACGTTGGGTTATTTAGATAATCCCCACACTCTGTTGAAATGCAACTTTTCGTCTTTGACTTCTCTTTACATTCCAACACTACCTGTTTTCATGAGCTATCAGTTTTTTTGTAATCAGCCTCATATTCATTCTAGGGATGATTTTCATATTTATCAATAATTATTTTCTAATTTATGCTGAGCCCTTACAGGATTTTGGAAAGTCAAAGATGAACTACACAGGATTTTCCCTGGAGCTGTTCATAGACAGTTGGGAGGCATGGACACAATTATGATTCAAAGTGGTTAGCAGAAGTTTAGGTCTACGGGGGCACAGCAGCAGGTACAAGCAGAGGTCCAAGGAAAAGGCAGAGAAAAGAGACATTGAGGAGATCACATTTAGTTTGAGCCTTTTAAGGTGATATAAGAATTCACTAGGTGGGAAAAAGAATGTATTCCTTATAAGCAAGAGCCGCAGAGTGGGAAGCGTGGAAGAAAATGCCAATGGAAGGAGGTTGCAGTGAGGGTCTAAGGGGTGAAAATGGGGAGCAAGCGAAGGGGCATAAATGAGGGGTCCGCAAGGGGAAGACAGGCATGATCAGAGTCAGGTGTCAGAAAGGGAACTTGAACCGAGTCTCTTCGGATTCTCCTTTTGCATCTCCTGAATTGCAGACATGAGGATTCAATCATTTTTTAGAAGCTTAAAAAAAAGTTCAGGCTTGAACTTGACAGCATGGTAGAATATGGAAAAAAAAAGAAAAAAAAAAGAAAAAAAAGTTCAGGCAAGATGAATTCTTATTAAGGAAGTGTTTGAGGCGCCTGTGGCAGTGTTGCATGATAGAAGAGGTGGAGGGAGGATGGCTAGCCTTTGCTTCCCTGATGTCCTACTAGGAAAGATTCCAGAGCTCTTGGCAGTGACAGTGACTGGTTCCCTGGGCGGGGTGGGGGAGCACAAAGAAGCCAGGAGTAGAAGCCAGAAGAGCTGACTAGTGGCGAGACCCAGACATCTCCCTCCTTCCACCTCTGTTTCTTCACCTGTATGCCCAATATGGTTTGAGCTACATCATCTTCAAGTTCCCTTCCAGCTCGAAAACATTGGGCATAAAACAACACATCACTTCCAAACCCACTCTGAACACTAAACTCCATTTCAACCAGACATCTTTTCAGTTGGAATGGTTTGCCTTCCACTTTCTGTTTTCTACCTCAGATGCCTGGGGAGACCACACGGAGAACACCCAGGGAAAGAGAAATTGATGGGGTGGGGTTGGCTGGGTGCTGGCTGCTGACCTCCAGGGAGCTGTCACATCTGTTAGGTCATGGCGGATGTCCCCCATTCTATCTAAAGAACTGTAGCTTGAGAACTTTCCTTTTGCTTTAATACTGCCCTACACTAGAAGCAGTCGCTGTTCATTGACAGAAACAATGGGCAGCAAGTGTATTTACCCAAAGACAAGTCAACAAGAGAGGCAGCCTAGGGCGCTTGTGCTTGCTGTAGCAACTAGCGATGGCGTCAATCAGTTATTCCTTTTAGCCCACAATAATGAGATTCAGTATTTTGTTTTCTCCAATACCTTTGATTGGCTTCAATCATATTACTTTTTCAAACAAATCTTCATTAGCAACAATCAATGCAAAAAAAAAATCTGTAAAAGTAACAAGGTTCAATAAAAGTAGATGAAAGACCTTACTTGATGCATTTGAGGGAGCACCTGGTAAACTCTTTCCTGATTACTTTTTGTTTTTAAAGTTTGTCTTTTCTTTAGTATGCTTTCTAGTAGTAAATTTTCATACTCCAGTTTTTCCAGATTTTCGAACCAGCAGATTTCTCAGCCTACACTATTAAAAAATTAATCATGTCTCTATTTCAGCCGATTGAAGCTTTTTTTTTTTTTACATAAACAGCCAAAAAGTTTATGGCTTTCTTAATATGCCCATTAAAGCTGGTAAATTACAGGGACCCACACATCTTAGAAGACAAAGACTGCAGGAGGGTTAAATAAAGCGAGAGAGCTGGAGCCAGATTAGACAGCTGCAGCGAAGTCCCCCGTCCATCCCCCCCACCCCCCGCAAAAAAGAGAGTTCTAATTTTCTCCACTTCTTTCACAGAAAGGATTAGACTTTCTGGCTGTCACCCTCCCCGGCAGAGTTCTGTAGCCTCAGGCACCCTACCAGCCTTCGAGTTCCTCCTTCCCGGGAGTGGGAAGGGGAGGCGGCTTACCCCGGCCGACGGGAACGAGCGCGATCACCAGGGCGAAGACCAGGGCTGCGCGGGGAGCCTGCATGTCCGTTCGCCTCGGCGGCGGGCTCAGGATGCTGCGCCCGGCTGCAGCCTCCCTGAAACGTGAACATTTCCTGTTTCCTGCTTGTTTGGGTCGGTGCTAACTTGAAGGAGAGGTGTTTGCCTGTTTTTTAGGAAGTGATGTAATTCTGCAGGAGCCTGTCAGACCAGCAAGGATTGCAAAAGAGAAGTTGCTGTTCAAGCACTGATTCAGTTAGCACGCCTCTCCAGCTCTTTGGAGTCTCGGCCTCCAGCTTTTGAAACCGTCCCGGGGCAACGGTGTCCCTTGCTCGGATGTCATTCGGGATCTGGGACTGGGTAGGGTCCTGGACCACACGCATTCTCACTCTGTGATTTTGCTCATCCCCCAGGTGAGGCTCCAGGGCTGCCTAGAGCCTAGGGACGTGCTGTCCAGTAGCACTTTCTGCCATGATGGAAAAATTCCAAGTCTATGCTGTCCGGTACAGTAGCCGTCAGCCACCATTGGAAATGAGGCTAGTGCTTACGGAATTTTAAATTTTATTGAACTTTTATAAAATTTTAATAACTCCACATGGCTAGTGGTTACTGTGTTGGATAGCACAGGCCCAGACAGCAAGGACGACTGCGACATCAGAAAACCACCAGACCACTTCTCTCCAGCCTCCTTCCTCCAACCTTGAAAGCCTTCCTCCCACCAAGGCCCACGCCAGATAAAGGTGGATGCCATACCCACACCTGAACGTTATGTTCTGCTTCCCCAGAGAGAAATGATCTTTCCAAGGTCCATTTCCAAAGGAGGATATGCTCTGAGGGTAGAGGTAGGGGTGAATCTGCATCTCACCTTCCTTCCTTCTTACTTGGCAATCGGTTTCTCAGACAACAAACAAAATAGGACTGAACTGAAATAGAATAAGGGTGGAAATCCTACCCAATCGAAACAATACAGGAAGGCAGTGTCTAGTATACAGGGGAGATCAGCATGTGTTAGGTGTTCTATCGGAGGTCCCTCCCTTGGTTTAGGTCTAGGGCCTAAGCATACAGGATGCAGTTTCATAATCGTGGTGCCAAGAGAGACAGACAGATGGAGAGAGGGGTAGTGTTGAGGCATCAGACACATCTCATCTCTAAACCTTTGCCTGCAGATTACCATCTGAGTCACCACTTCCCTTAGCTTGTCTTCAGTGATCTGGTTGGTGCAAACATGTGAGGTGACTGAAATTCCTTAGCCCCTGACATGGGGCTTTAATGCATTGCTGCTTTTCAATGTCATTAGTCACTGTTTATTTCAGTTCTTATCTACAAGAAATAGGTTGATGATTCATGTAATGATCAGTTTGTTAATGGATTTACAGTATGCATTTTAATGTTTTAAACTGGTGATTAAGTCAACTCTTGATAAAATATGCTTTTGCACCATAGGTGACAATACAGAACAAACAGCAGGAGAAAGTAGACATACTCAAAACTGGATGATTGATTTGAAAACAACAGAGAAAGAACTATTAATTAAATGCTTGCTGAGCATGTGAATAGACCACGGGCTCCAAGAGCCGCTGGTGCTGAGTTGGGGTGGCAATTATTCCTGTACAAGCAAGCATCTTTCCAGCTGTGACACACACGTGCAAGACAGGAGGCCCAGGGCTTGGGAATTCTCTTCATTTTACCATGTATGCCCTATTAAAACATTATTAAATGTTATTAAAACATTGTTGAATCCCAGGCTGGAGGCATATGTTTGGCAAAGGTAAGGTTGTCAGCCTTCGTTTCTTTAATCTTAAACTTCAGCTCCCTGTAGAAGCTTTTGCAGTCAAGTATCTGTGGATTGGACCACAGACTATCTTATTCTGTGGCCCTCTGCTGAGCCCCATGGCATGGCCAAACAGTTCATTACAGTTTCAACAAGTGCGCTACGCATTGCATCTGAGCAGTGTGACACTAAATCGGAATGGGGTACAAAATAAACCAGGGCTGCAGAGAAATCCTGCCCAACCATGTAATTTTCTTTTGACCCCTGTACTCTCTAAGACTCTTAGCATGATTAAGCTGATCTTAGAGGGAAGAAAATTACCATCATTGATCAGAACATGGTAGCACCTCAATGATCTCTTTGCTGCAGTTAAAATCCCAGGGAGGCCGTGTGTTAGGTAAAGGGCTATTTACCTCTGTTTTAATTTTAGCAACCACTAATTTGGGCAAGTAGCCACCTGGCCTCAGATTAAATCCCGATGCACTGGTGGCAGGAAGTCGGGGCCTCAGTCCCAACTGTGGGGCATAGGGGAACCTGGGAGTAAGTGGCACACAGGCAGGGGTAATGTCAGTTTGGAGCCTGCCATTGGCTGTCTGAAAGCAGGAAAGAAATACGGTGCTTCATCACGTTCAGGAGGGCAGGAAGGGACACTTGTTACCACGTCCAGGGACTCTCTGTTACTTTACACAGAGGAGTCTGACTTTCACAATCAACTGTATTACAGAAGTGACTATCCTCCAGTCCCCCTCCCCCACCTACCAACTCCATGGCCATAAAAGAAGAGGGATTCCAACTGAACAAATCCAGGTAAGTGACAGAATCTTCCAGTGAGCGCAGGTGGCCTTCCCCACATTCCTCTTTACACTCCAATCCTGCCATTCCCAATGCACACAGATGTGCACATGCACTCAGATACACACACAGCTGCCTCGCACACACATTCATGTACATGGTGGAAATAAATGAAGACTAACCAAATGAGAACAAGCAAATGAAACCAAGCAATGACTATTTAATTCAGAGCTTGCCATAGCAAGGAAGTCAGTCACCATCACTGCATTTTGGCAGAGACCCAAAGGCAGGCTGAGGAGTGAGAAAACAAAAAGTTCTCAAGTTTTATCTGTCATGCATAAAAATCCCCTCAAATATTATAAATGCAGAGTTCTGGACCTCAGCTCTAGCGATTCTGACTCAATAGTTCTGGCATAGGGTCCAGGACTCTTCATTTTAATAAGCTCCCCCAAATAACTTTATAGTGGATCAAAGGAAGGCCAGGCATGGTGGCTCACGCCTGTAATCCCAGCACTTTGGGAGGCCGAGGCAGGTAGATCACCTGAGGTCAAAAGTTCAAGATCAGCCTGGCTAACATAGTGAAACCCCATCTTTATAAAAATTAGCCAGGCATGATGAAGGGGGTACCTGTAATCCCAGCTACTCGGGAGGCTGAGGCGGGAGAATCACTTAAATCTGGGAGGCGGAGGTTGCAGTGAGCCGAGATCCCGCCATTGCACTCCAGCCTGGGTGACAGAGCGAGACTCCATCTCAATACAAAAAAAACAAAAACAAAAACACAAAGGAAGGCTCAGGTATGCCTTGAAGGGAGCCTGCTGGCATGGGGAAGCAGCAGCAAGTTCTCCTAATCAGTGAGGGGCGCATATTTGGCTGCTTCCAGATCAGAAGAGGAGATAAAAATTAGGGAAGCTGTCAGATAGTGCTCTGACCTCCTACAAGTTTGATTTCTAGCAGGCTGGCTTCCTGGACTTGCTCCTGAAGATAATGAATTGGTTTCCTGGGTTGGTTGCTGGGTTCTGTTTTTGCATGTGATTTGGCCATTGTCCGTTTGTACATCCAGCCTCCCAACACACACCCACAGGCACACTCACATGCTAATAAATGTGGACATATGCTCACACACACACAAATGTTCTGGGCCTTCTTTCCCTGTCTAAATGACAGCTGGTGGCAGTGGATGGCTCCTGGGTGTTTGGCTGCTATGGGCTGGTCCTCAGACAAGATGACAGTAACATCAGATGGGGCCTGTGTGTCATGCTGAAGCCAGTTAAGAAGATACAGGGAGGAGGCAGATTAAAGTCCCAGGTTCTGAAGGAATGCCCAGAGAGGTAGCCAGGCAGGGCAGAGGCTGGGGCAGAAGGCTGAAACTTAGGGTGTACAGGGAAGCCACAGCCAAGAGAGGGGCTGAGAGTAATTTCACTGCGTGTGAAGCAGGAGCAGCTGGAGCCTGCATGGCCAGGTTCATCTCGATCAGCCCATCCCCACCCTTGGGGGTCTCTGTCTCTGCATCCTGGCTGCCAATACTAATACTCTTCAGAGAAGCTGTTGCAAGGTTTGGATAATCCTAGGGGCTTCCATGACAGGGTCTTTCCAGGGCCTAGGGAGATGGCTTGATCACCACAACAGGAAACTGTGAAGGATTGTGATTAGGAGCTAAAGTGGCAGTTGACACGAGGGACAGAGTGCAGAGCTCTGGTCTAGAGGGTGCTGTGACGCATCTGAGAAGAGGCAGAGCATCAGTTCACTGCTGAGCGTCCATGGTCCTCCTTTAGTTGCCCTCTGAGAGCAAAGGCATTCTCTGTCTTGTTCTCCAGTCTATCATCAGCATTTAGGATAGAGAACAGAGAAATAAGTAAGTTGGGGGGTGAGAATCCCTTTGCAGCAGTATTTTTAAAAGTGTACTGGAGGGGGCCACCTGTGTCAGAATTATTTGAGGGAGCTTGTTAAATGCAGAGTCCTGGCCCTATGTCAGAACTATTGTCAGAATCGTTAGAGCTGAGGTCCAGTACTCTGCATTTGTAATGTTTGCAGGGATTTTTGTGCATGACAGATAAAACCTGAGAATCATTTGTTAGTTAGTTCCAGGAAATTATTGCTAGTTCCTAGAAAGATTCCTTTTTTCCAAAGGTAAGAAATAAAAAGCATATTGTATTTTCCTGTTTTGCCTTGACTGCCAGGAAGCCTGGAACTAAAAGTTTAAGCTTGTTGTGTAACTTGTATTAGCTGAGGTGTCTTTACCATTTCCAGGAATATTTCTTTTCCTGGCTAACTCTCACTTATTTGTCTAGACCTAGGTCAGGAGACATCTCCACCAGGGAGCTGTCTTCGAAGCCTTCCTCCTCTCCCTAACCCAAGCTGAACAAAGTGCTCATCCTTTACTGCCACCCACATAACACCCCTCAGAATACGTCCAAAAGACCCGGCCGTGTCTCCGTCTCCCCACTTTGATTACCCTAGTCTTGCTCATCTGTGGTGTCCTGCATCTGTTAAAAGGAACTAGATGTCCTTCTATTGGTGTTTCATTTTTGACCAAATCATATCTTAAGGCCTTTTCCCCCCAAGTCTCTCCAGATATTTTGCAAGTAGGACCTACCTCATTAATAAATATATAGTATTTATACCAAAGTCCACTCCAGAATGATACATGCAGATTAGTGGCCTCAATGTTTGTTCTTTTGCTTTTCTGTTAAATTTGACTTTACAGATTCACAGTTGATGGTGTCCTTGCTAACTAAATCTTCAACACCAATAGAACTAGAAAAAACAAAAGAATAAAGATTTGGAGGATACAGCAAATTAGAAAAGAAAGCCTAGGCAATAGAGTGAGATCCCGTCTCTATAAAACACAAAAAAATTAGTCAGGCACAGGGGCACCTACCTGTAGTCCCAGCTACTCAGGAGGCTGAGGCAGGAGGATCACCAGAGCCTGGGAGTTCAAGGCTGCTGTGAGCTATGATTGTGCCATTGCACTCCAGCCTGGGCAGCAGAGGGAGACCCTATCTCAAAAAACTAAAAATAAATAAATAAAAGAATTAGGAAAGATGCTGGGAGAAACTCCAGTGCCAGGATATATGTGTGGGTAGTGCCAGAAATAAGCAAAAGTTGAGAGGATAGTGTATCAGGTGAAAGGAGGTAACAGGTGATTATTTTTCAATTAAAATAACTTATTTTTCATATTACAAAGACAATACATGTTTGTTGTAGAAAAACTAAAAATGCAGGAGAGAGATCCAAGATGGCCGATTAGCAGCAGCTCAGGATTGTAGCTCCCAGTGAAAGCGCAGAGAGCAAGTGGACGCCGCACTTTCAGACAAATTTTTGTTGCCCACAGACTGGGAGATTCCCGACGGAGGAGCCACATGGGTCACCAGCGCGACTTTTTTGGCCGGCGCGGCTATTTTGCCGGTGCCCTGGCATGGCGCTTCTCGGCACGGAGTATACGGGATGGGGTGCCCTTTGAGTCCGGCTTGGCTGGTCCCATCCCCACAAGGAGAACAACAATCGGAAGCGCTGAGGACTGAGAGTTTCACAGTAAGCACAGCTGAACCGGGAAGGTCCAGCTGTGCGGGGAACAGGCATCCACCAAAGGAAAACTAAGAAACAGGAAAAACTTCATCACCGGGCGGAGAGAGATCCAAGATGGCCGATTAGCAGCAGCTCAGGATTGTAGCTCCCAGTGAAATCGCAGAGAGCCAGTGGACGCCACAATTTCAGACGAATTTCTGTGGCCCACAAACTGAGAGATTCCCGACGGAGGAGCCACACGGGTCGCCAGCGCGACTCTTTTGGCCGGCGCTCCGGCGCAGCGTAGCGCTTCTCAGTACGGAGTATACGCAACTGGGTCCCCTTTGAGTCAGGCTCAGCTGGTCCCACCGCCACAAGGAGAACAGCAATTGGAAGCGCTGAGGACCGAGAGTTTCACAGTAAGCACAGCTGAACCCAGGAAGGCCAAGCTCTGTGGGGAAGGGGCGTCTGCCAAAGGAAAACTAAGAAACAGAAAAAACTTCATCACCAACAAGCCGGACGTTCACTCAGA
>CAUYLG010005923.1:0-17485 GCA_963573385.1 Cacajao melanocephalus | reverse complement strand
GTGCATAGAGTTGTTTGTAATAATCTCTGATGATGTTTTGAATTTCTGTGGAATCTGTGGTGATATCCCCTTTCTCGTTTTTTATTGCATCTATCTGGTTATTCTCTCTTTTCTTTTTTATTAATCTGGCTAGTGGTCTGTTTTGTTGATCTTTTCGAAAAACCAGCTCTTGGATTTATTGATTTTTGGAAGAGTTTTTTGTGTCTCTATCTCCTTCAGTTCTGTTTTTTTTTTTTTTTCTATAAGTTTTTGTATCTTTATCCCTGACACTTAGGCCCATTATCTATTTCAACTTAAAGTTTGTATATATTTTGAGATATAAGAGTCAAGGTTCATTTTCCATGAATTAATCCTTGAGTCACTTCTGTGTCTACTCTCTTATGAACTTATCTAGTCATGTGCTTTAAATATCATCTGTATATTAATGACTCCCAAATTACAACTCTAGCCCAAACTGCTATTTTAAGAAGTGTCTCAAACGTGTCCAAAACTAACCTGTTAATATCCATCTTTTCCCTTCTTTCATGACTGTCCCTCTCACAGTCTTTGCCATTTCGGTAAATGCAACTTCATTCTTTCAGTTGCGTGGGGCAAAACTCTTGGCGCATCTTTGAGTGTTCTCTTTTTCTGTCACCTCCCATCTTGATCTGTTGTCAAATTCTGTTGACTTCATCTTCACATTATATTCAGAATCCCACCTCTTCTCACTGTCTCCTCTTTTACCACTGTAGTCCAAGCCACAATGATCTCACCCAGGTTATTGCTGTAATATTCTAATAGGTCCCTCTACTTCTACCTTTGCATGTTTATTAAATTAAGTCAAATGTTGTCATTTTTCAGCTCATAACCTACCAGTAGCTTTTCATCTCACTCAGAGAAGGAGCCAGATCATTATAATGATACCTAAGGGCCTGCACCATCTAGCCACCCATTACCTACCTTACCACATTACCAGGCCCTTACTCACTCTGTTACAGTCGTACAGGCCTTGTTGGTGCTCCTCAAATATACCAAGTGCACTGCCTACCTCAGGCCATTTGAACTTGCTATTTCCTCTGTCTGGAATGTTTTTCTTCCAGATAACTTAAAGTTTATTCTCTTACTTCCTTAAATCTGTATTCAGCTGTTACCTCCGTGAGCCCTTCTTATTTAAATTACTACTGTGTCACCTGTACATACATCTCACATTCCGCATTTTTCCTTTAGTTTTCTCTGTAACATGTATCACCATCTAACAAACTATATATGTTAAATGTTTCTCTTTCTTCCCTCAATAGAACATAAACTTCTTTTGAGAAGAAATGTTTGCCTGTTTTGTAAATTGCTTGCATTCCCAACCCCTAGAGTAGTGCCTGACACATAACAGACACCTTGTAGTATTTAATATATGAGTGGAAGCAAGTAACATTTTAGGTGGTTTTCCCCCCCTCTGAATATAAAATGGGATGTCTGTAGTTCATTAGAACTTTGTGAACAATGCAGGTCTTCAACAAAGTTGATATAGACAGACGTTAGCTCTCATAATCTTTTCCCCTTTTTAATAAAAGAATGTTTAACATACAGACAAAATGTAGAGTAACAAAAATAGCAAAAAAAGCCATTTTGTCAACCACCCAAGTTAAGAAACAAAACATTATTAATAATTTTGTAGTATACTTTGTGCTTTTTCTTTGCTTTATCCTCTCTGCTCCCTCTATAACCCTATTCTGAATTTATTTATTGTTCCTATTGGTTTTCTTTATAATTTTGCACATATGAATATATCATTCAGTTATGTATGTTTTTGAACACGTGTCACGGATGTTCTGCAAACTGTTTTGCTTGACCTGATACTCAACATTTTGCAGTTGTAAGACAGACCTCAGATGGCTGGGCGTGATGGCTTACGCCTGTAATCCCAGCACTTTGGGAGGCCGAGGCAGGCAGATCACCTCAGTTCAGGAGTTCAAGACCAGCCTGGACAACATGGTGAAACCCTGTCTCTACTAAAAATACAAAACTTAGCCAGGCATGTTGGTGCATATTTGTAATCCCAGCTACTCTGGAGGCTGAGACATGAGTTTCATCCGTGTTGATGCATGTAGCTGCAGTTCATTTATGTTTACTCCTATATAGTATCCCCATTGCATTGAGAGACCACTCTATCTATTCTCCTGTATATACAATTTTGTGGTGGTTTTCTTGCTTTTTTAATGCTAAAAACAGTGCTGCCATGAACATGATTGTACATGTTTCATGAAACACATGCAGGTTTTTCTAGGGCAGATTCTTAGAAGTAAAATTACTGTTGCATAGGGTATTTGTATCTTTCATTTTACTAGTTAATCCCAGATTGTTTTCAAAAACAATTGTACATATTTATACACCCATCAGTGGTATATATGAGTTGTTGTTTCGTTTTCCTAATGTGGAGGGTATAAAGTGGTGTCCCATGTTAGTTTTAATTTGCATTTTCCTATTTCTTAATGAGGCTGGATATCTTCTCAGATGTAATTGGCCAAAAATTAGCCAGGCATGTTGGTGTACATTTGTAATCCCAGCTACTTGGGAGCTGAGACATAAGAATTGCTTGAACTCTGGAGGCAGAGGTTGCAGTGAGCCAAGATTGCGCCACTGCACAACAACGTGGGCGTCAGAGCAAGTCTCTGTCTCAGGAAACAAAACAAAAGAAAAACAACCTCAGGAAACACTTTATAAATTTTTTTGATGCATTATCTCTTTAAGAAAGACTTACAGAGATAGTATGACTTGGTTAAAATATACTCTTCATATCAGCAGAAGCAATAGGCAGTTGAAAATAATATGAGAGTCATCTGAGCTTTATGTAAATTGATTTTCTGGGCAACACTTGCTACTTGCTTGATGCTTTACAAAGAAAGTGACTATGTAAAAGTATCCAGCCTGCTTGGCTTACATAAAGCTTAGACTTAATGATGTCCATGTTTACTATTCATACATTGTATAGTAATTATGTATAATTTTTCCTTTTTGATATCTCACATGATTTTGAATATACTTAGTTTGATGAGGATTTAATGATATTTTTAATTAATCCTCTCAATGTTTGAAAATGGTTAACAGGGTATATATTTTGGCATCTTAAAACTGACCTATTCTCTTTAGGGTAATTAAAAGGTCAGTGTACATTTGGTATGTGTGAAATACTTGGTCATTATTAAACCAGCTTTTCGTCAAGAGAGATACACTCTTTAATTAAGGAATGTAATAAATCACCCTCTATTTTATTGTTATTGGTGTTAATACTTGGTCTTGTAACTCTGCCCTGTCCACAGGTTAAAGTATTGCACAATCAGCTGGTCCTTTTCCACAATGCCATTGCCGCTTACTTTGCTGGGAATCAGAAGCAGCTTGAACAGACACTTAAACAGTTCCATATCAAATTGAAAACCCCTGGAGTGGATGCCCCGTCTTGGCTTGAAGAACAGTAAAATCACACCAGAAAATAAAAAGAAAGTCACATTGTTATATTTCTAAACAAACTTAACAAGAATTAAGCAGAGTTGGGGGAAGTGGGAGGGGTGACAGCCATTGTAGTGATCTTGCACAAACAGCTTTAATTTTTCCCTTTTTCATACTTTAACAATTGAACTGTTAAATTTGATGGGAAGGTGGGTGGTTTTAATGTAAACATAGTTTCTATAATCTGAACACAATAATTTTCCTTTTTGAGAAATCCTTTTGTATTGTGAGGGTTGATGGCTATTTCTGTAGTTTGAAAACATCTAATATAGATTTGCACTGACAAGATAAAAATTCAAGGTTTTTGGTCCTGGAAATGAGGGCCAATTGTAACTTTTCCAAAGGGAGGTTTACATGATTTGTATCAACATCAGATATTTTATATATGAATATATTAAACATCTTTAAGAGATTCATTTTCATGTATTAAAGAAAAAAGAAACTATTTTGCAGAGTAAAGTTATATGGTGTTCCTGCAGCGTCCACATAGAGGCAGCAGCTCTAATGAATGACTGGATTAGCTTGTGGAGTTGTGGCAAATATCTTTTTAAAAATGAATCTGTACCATTGTAATTTTGTTTAGACTATTTTTAAAGACACAGAAATGACATTGTCATTTCTGTGAGACTTTTAAGCTTCTGAATTTGCTTCACCCAAAGTCATTGGACAGTTGCATTTGCAGTTTCTTTTGGTTCATAACGAAACCTGCTTAAGGGAATTTTTTTTTTTGACAGGTGGATGTGGGTATGGAAATTCTTGATGGTTTCTCAAGTAGAAATCTGTACTTAGAAAACTAGTTTTTGGGTCGGTTCCATTTTGATAGAAATGAATATGTAGACAGCTTTTATTGACTTCCATGTGTGACAATACCGTTTAAGCCTTAAATCACAGATACGTGCCTTCTCAGATACAGTAATTCTTGTTCAACCAATGTACAAAATCCATAAAGAAGCCCCTGTTGGATAACGTTTGATGTGTTTATTCCTTCTATGGAAAGGAGCACTATGTATAAATGTTGGGTTTCTTTGTACTCATTAAGCCACATTTGAGGTTTATGGTAAAAATCAACTTTTGAGTTTGCTCTTTGGTTTTTCTTCATTCCTTTTGAGGAAGGGGAAAACAGAAGGATTCTTTGATTTGGGCAATGAAGAGGTAATTTGGGACAGTGTGGTGGTACCAGAAAGAAAGAGGATCGTAAAGGCCAGTACTGTTTTAGCTGCTCAGCACTGTTGGTTTTGTGTTAATGTGGTTGCCCTGTCCACTACACGGTTCTATCAGTGATGTAATCCATTTTCAGTGTGAAGCTCTTTTCATTTTTGTCATAGACATAAATTAATATTTGAGAGGTATCCCTTGCCTGTTCATTTCTTCTGTGTTAAAATGAAGTACTTAAAATTACCGTTATACATGAACTCTGTGGACTGTAAGATTTGTTATATATGTTCAAATGCCTTTTAGCTGGCTTTTTAATTAATATGCCTGTTTTGAGTGCTTAATACAATGTAATGTGATTGTAAATCATAAACCTATTTTAAATCATTCCTTCCTGTATATTTGTACTCAGAGAGCCTTATTTTATTCTTCCAGCAGAATTACTACTTGTGATAGTTCATTTACATTCCCCAGAATGTGCCTCTGGTGTGAATTTTGTATTCTTATTAAAAGTGTTTGCTGCAGTAAATTGTTTCTCTGAGCCTTCATAGTTTAAGAAGTATCTATTTGGAAATTCTGAAGATACACGATTTGTCTTTTCTGAACTTTAAAATAAATGGTGCTTCTGTCACTTATAATTGTTTTAGCTCAGTGAGCTATTTTTTTTTTCTCAATATGAATCTCTTTTGAGAGCCGAACATGTCCAGTCTTAACCACATTTCAATAACAGTTACGCTAGCTAAGGAGCGAAGTAGTTTGATGGATTGATTTTTTTTTTCAGAATAAATTTAGAATATCAGTGATTCTGATAGTGGGTACATGAGCAAAAGAAAAATGTAAATTAATATATTTAGCCAGCGGTACATTTACTTTGTTAGGAATGTAATTTACGTTCATTATAGAAAAGAATTAGAAGAAAATTTCAAGTCATAGAAGACAGTACCTTCCCAAGTGAGTACGTGGAGCCACCCAACACCTCTGACGTTGGATATTTTAGTTTGGGATTTTTATATTATAAGCTCTGTTTTGAATATCCTTTAATATAACATACATTTACATCTTTGCGCTTTTACCTACTTATTCCCTTAGGTTATATTCCTAGAGGTGAAAATGGGCTCTCAAAATTATATACACACTTTTAAGACTTTGTAATATATTGCCTGTTTGCTTTCAAGAAAGACTATGCCAATTTACACCTCTAAGAGCATACACACGTGCCTGTTTAATATATTTTTTAAGCTAGTACTGTATACATAAAATGAAATAATAAAAGGGGAAAAAGGAAGATAAAGCCTGAACAATCACGAACTGGAGAGTTTGGGGATGTAGGCTGTGGGAGCAGGGGATGGATGGAAATGGCTGGCTTGTCTCTCATTAAAATTGAAGTTACTATTCTAGAAAAAAAAATGCACTGAAGAACTGGTCTGTGAAATTAAACTTTTCATCCCAAATCTTCCAAATCCTAGGGTCCAGGAACTATCTGGGTTTTCAAAAGCGATTTAGCTGAAATCTAGGCTTTAAGAAGCATCTTTTCCATATTCAAAGCACACTGATAATGTTACTGAAACTTATCCCATGGAGTGTGAAACTAGAAGGTTCCTTAGAGATTATGTCACACACTTTTTTTTTACAGATTTTTTACAGATTTCAAAATATGCTAAACTAACTTAGCTAACCCCCATCTCCAAATGTAATGCCAGATGAGTATTTGCAACTATATACTTGAATTCCCCTTTAAATCCTGCCATTTCAACTGCGTAATTAAATCAACGTGTCAAAAGTGTCAAGTTTCTTCTCAAGTTAAGTTTAATGTGTATTAAATGTCTTTCCCGTTGAGGAAAAAAAATCCAACTACCCCCAAATGACTTCATACTAGGTACATTGCAAAGTATGCAAGATGCCTTCCTTTCTATCCACTGACCTTTAACTTGCAGTATTCTGCAAAAGAAATCAGGTGAGCTTGAAAAATGTTATATAAAGTAAACATATATATTGAAAAAAACTACAGTTAAATTTCTTCTAATCATGGAACTGTTAATTGAAAGAATGCCTCAAAATGTTCCCATTCTCCTTTAGTTTTCACTGGAGATGACTGTAGTTTTGAAAAATAAATTATCTGAGTTGCCAGTTCAGTGCAACATTCAAGTATAATTTATGCTAATTTCAAGAAATACCACTTTAAATACTTATATCTACAATAGTTCTAAATATCCTTTCCCAGTACCTCTTTTTGTTTTCTTCTTTTTTTAACCTTTCAGTTGTCTGGGAGACTTGAAGCCACCTGAAATCTTTGATCACTCAATTCTAACCAAATTTAGGCATTTAAAAAAATCTAATTCCCCTTTAAGACTATAAATTTTTACATTAGCTAAGACTATCCAGTTTTGAGTAGGCTACTTTCGATTAGAAGACTAGTTATATTTTGCATTATTTCTAAGCTTTCCCAAGATCACAGTTCCTTTACTATTTTTGCAGTATAGCAGGACTTATTAAAATAGGACAATGCGAACAATTTTTTTGAAGACTTTCAGTAAATTTAGTTCTATGTTTCCACTTGAAGGTTTCCTGTTCAACAGGAAGAGAATAACAGTAAAGTAGCATATATAAATAATTTATCTTGAGTACTTTATTCATTAAGGTTTCATAATTTTTAAACTTTTCAGGAAGGCCAACACGATTAGTTATCTTTCCTCTCACTACTCTATAATGTTCTACGCTCATCTGAAACAAAAAGTTTTAGAGTTTGCTGCTTCTTTAGTAGAACATCAGTAATCAAAGCTCCAATATATAGTGAGATGTATATGGCTGACATTCTTCTTCCTATGTGCCCTATACCAGCTAGGTGTACATGTCACCCCTAAGTTATTTATATGAACATACACACTTGTACTAAAGGCAAAGTGATATGAAAGGCTAAGTCATAGAAAGTTATTTTTAAGATAACAAAAGGGTATCCTGTTCCTGTTACATCTTCCTTATGAATCAGCAATTCACTCAATATTTGACAGAGTTTACGGCAAAGCCTAACTTGGATGCAAACAAAACTGGTTTTGGTTTTTGTGGAACAGTTTCACTTGTTAAAAAAAAAACAGAATTCTCGGTTCTGATCGCATACTAATCAATTAACTGCATAAAGGAGAGTTATGGTACTCAGAATGGATGTAATTTCCTCATATTTATAGTCTTTTTCCCTACCAGAGCTAGTACCAGACTAACAAACAGTTCTCACTTAACAAAAACTACTAAGAGTCAACTTTATTTCACAAAAACAAATCTGAACTTCATAGTTTCCTGTACATTATCATGGCCACTTGGCAATTTATTATAAAGGTCCATTTATGCTGGGAAAGCTGTTGAACAGATAATCTCCAATAAGAACAAAGAAAATACTATGGATTAAAATTTTCTGACTAGTTTATATTAATAATAGAAGTAGCAAAAAACCCAGGCAATGTTTGGAGAATTGAGTTTTAACCATGGCAATGGTTACTATATAATCACAGGTACTATCAAGTGAGTTTTAAAAAAAAAAGTAAGTTTAAACAGTAACGAGTATTTGCTGAATGACCAGTCAGCTTGCCTGTGTTGACTTTCATTCACCACCTGATTCCAATAACACCTTGAAGAGGGTCAGATGATTCCTGAAGTGGGCACTAACAATTTTTTTTTCTCAAAATTTTGTTTCTCTGAAAAGGCTCACCATATTTTCTCTGTGAAACTTAGCATTTTTCTCCAATGAAGCCAGCCATAAAATGAGAAAAAAAAAATTATCAGAAATTGCAAATGAACAGCTATATCTAATGACAAAATTTTGTGTGTGTCTATAAGAGACCTTGCCTAAACTCACAAGGAAAGGCAAGCATTAAAGCTTCATAGTAAGCTGTGGCCCTAACTTGCCCCTTTGTCATTTTAAAAAAAAATGCAATGACCTACTAAGAGGCTGTTGTGCTGTCTTTGAGTTTTCAAGCTTTTGGAGTCACTGTAATGCTTATGACTACAGCAATGAAAACAAGTCTTTTTTCCCCAAACACAAGTAGCTTCAGTCCAGGCCACTCTAGACTTCCTTTCCAGTGACCTCAACACTGACCTTGATTTATTCTAGGAAGAACTCTGCCTGTTTAGTTCTTTTAGCTCATTTTAATGTGAGTTCCCATTCACTAGTAGTGAACTAACTTCAACAATTTCATTTCTAGTCTGCTGACTTTTCGTTATTATGATTTTATTTTTCCTTATAGTAGCCTCTTTGGAATCCTGTACACCTAGCTTATGGAAACACTTTAGCCCAAGCAGTGACAGACAGGTAATTGTCTTACCGAGGCCATACTTAGTCTCGCTTAAAAGCAGGCATCCCCCTGCTTTGGTGTAGCCCTAAAAGAAGTGGAGGATCAAAGCTGCATGCTTCAGTTCTTAATCCTCTTTGCCTGATCACTTCATCAAATTTCTGAAGAAAGAACTCAATCCATCCCTCTTCTTCCCAAACCATGTCAAAGCTGGAGTTGTTTTTCAGTCCAACACCGAATCGCATTGATCTGGGTCGAACATCAGCATGTCTTCTGAAAGGTTTCACTTAATTGGCCTGTACAAGTCTACATTTCTTCGGTTCACCATAAAATCTTATGATACCTGGCTGTTCCTTTCATGCACTCTTACATCTTAGCTCACTGGTACTATCAAGTGAACTATTTTTTAAAGGTAAGTTTAAATGGTCGTATTTGCTGAATATTCATTCAGCAATGAGTATTGTAATGACCGGTCAGCTTACCCATGTTGACTTTCACTACCTGATTCCACGAATACCGTGAAGAGGGTCAGGCTTCAAAGAGCTTGAATATAGCAGATTTCCTTCTGGTCCATAGAAGCCTCTTGAGGGCAAGAACTGTTTTGAACATGTTTGTAACCTTCCTCATGCTTTGCACATAAAAGTCACTCAATGTTTTCAATAATGATAATTAGCATTGCTGGGGCACTTACTCTTTGATCACTGGAGGCCCACTGGTGACACTTGCTAGTGATGAAAATCACAGGTTTAGGTGGCAAACACATTGACTACTAACTGCTGTTTAGCCTTGAAGGTAAATACTACCAAGATGTGGTCATTAGGGTCATTGTTGGCTAGAACATTTAGCAGTTTATATGACCCTAGTTTTGATTTGGAGGCCAGCCTAACTGCTGCCATTTTTCAGAAGGAAAATAATAACTAGTTAACCTACCTGTTCAAGTGTGTGGATTCTAACTACAGGCACACAAGGACTGGGTTGCATGGGTGTTTCAACGTTACCCAGCAGAGACAGAGTCTATAAACACCGCTTTCTGGAATTTGAAGGCAATTCTGGTAGGGAAGTTCTTTTTGTTTTTTTTTAGACTTGCTCTGTGGCCCAGGTTGGAGTGCAGTGGTGCAATCTTGTCTCAGTGCAACCTCTGCCTCTTGGGGTCAAGCAATCCTCCTGTCTCAGCCTCCCAAGTAGCTGCAATTACAGGCACCCACCACCACACCTGGCTAATTTTTGTATTTTAGTACAGATGGGGTTTTACCATATGGTCAGGCTGGTCTTGAACTACTGACCCCAGGTGATCCACCCACCTCGGCTTCCCAAAGTGCTGGATTACAGGCATGAGCCACCGCACCTGGCCCGGGAAGTTCTTTATTATAGTATCCATGTTTGCAATCTAATGAAGAAGAAATCGACTGATTGTGACAGAGAACACACACACATACACATACAATGTGTCTTTCTTGATTATCTCAAGAGCTTTGGCTAAAGGTAGAATAGCATGTGACTTTTGTTAAAAACTTTTATGCCAATAAAAAACCGGAGATAAATCATAATTTCCCTGGGCTCCTTTCTCCCTTTATGTTCTATCCCTGCTCCAGCCTTCTGAGTTAGCCCTCTGATTTCTTCATGGTGCCCCTAACCAGCCTGTTGCACAGGACAAAGGGCTGTGAACCGTTGTGAACACATAATATATGAGACAGGTTTCAGTCCATTTAGGAAACTTATTTTTCCAAGGTTAAGGGCACAACCATGACACAGCCTCAGGAGGTCCTGATGACAATTGTCTGAGGTGGTCAGGTCACAGCTTGGTTTTATACATTTTAGGGAGACACAAGACACCAATGTATGTAAGATGTACATTGGCATGGTACAGAAAAGAGTGATAACTTGAAGCAGGGAGTGGGCTTCCAGGTCATAGGTAGATAAAAGACAAATGGTTGCATACTTTTGAGTCTCTGATTAGCCTTTCACTGAATATACAATTTACATGTGATAGAGGTTAGAGGAATAGTCACATATGCCTTAGTCTGGCTTAGTGAAACAACAGGGCAAAGGAAGCCGTCAGATATGCATTTGTCTCATATGAACAGAGGGATGATGACTTTGAGTTCTGTCTGTTCTTTCTCCACAAGGAATTCCTTATGTGCAAACTGTGAGGGAGGTATGTAGCTTTTTAATCTTTGTAGCTATCTCATTTAGGAATAGCATGAGAAGCAGATTTGCACAACACATTACCCAGCTCAACTTTTCCCTTTGGCTTAGTGATTTGGGGGTCTCAAAATTTATTTTCCTTTCACATTTCCCCCTTTTTCTTTTAAAAATCTTTCAGAGAAAGCACTTTAGAAGAAAGAGTCTCAGATCTCAAGTTTTATCTCATCTCTCATGGCTAAGATGGTTCATTCCTAGATGGGTAGGTCCCATGTTATTAGGAAAGCTCATTTTCAGCAGGTTGTGAAGACTCACATCCTACAAAAAGAAAGTAGGAGGAGGAAGTGAGAAAAAACAACAAACAAAAACAATGAAGATCTTTGGAAATCAGTATAGGCCATATTATTCTGAAGTCCATATATTAGTAGGCAGCAGGTATAAAAGTGGTTTCTGTATGAAAATAGGTTGATGTTATCTTCTTCTAAAGTTTAAGTTGTTTAGCTTCAGTTTTCAGGGCTTTAAGAAAGTACAGCTCGGCCCGCCCCTTGCATCATCCCCTCCGAGGCGGATTCGGCTGCGTTCCTCTCGGAACGCACCACAGAAAGGGTCCTGGTGACGAGTGCCGCGTTCGCTCCCTGAGTCCACTCGCCAGCCCTCGGCCGCCACATCCCGCACACCCGTCCCTCTCCTGTACCAGGAACTTGCTACCACCAGCACCATGCCCTACCAATATCCAGCGCTGACCCCGGAGCAGAAGGAGCTGTCTGACATCGCTCACCGCATCGTGGCCCCGGGCAAGGGCATCCTGGCTGCAGATGAGTCCACTGGGAGCATTGCCAAGCGGCTGCAGTCCATTGGCACCGAGAACACCGAGGAGAACCGGCGCTTCTACCGTCAGCTGCTGCTGACAGCTGATGACCGCGTGAACCCCTGCATCGGGGGCGTCATCCTCTTCCACGAGACACTCTACCAGAAGGCGGATGATGGGCGTCCCTTCCCCCAAGTTATCAAATCCAAGGGCTGTGTTGTGGGCATCAAAGTAGACAAGGGCGTGGTCTCCCTGGCAGGGACAAATGGTGAGACCACCACCCAAGGGCTGGATGGGCTCTCTGAGCGCTGTGCCCAGTACAAGAAGGATGGCGCTGACTTCGCCAAATGGCATTGTGTGCTGAAGATTGGGGCGCACACCCCTTCAGCCCTCGCCATCATGGAAAATGCCAACGTCCTGGCCCGTTACGCCAGCATCTGCCAGCAGAATGGCATTGTGCCCATTGTGGAGCCTGAAATCCTCCCTGATGGGGACCATGACTTGAAGCGCTGTCAGTATGTGACCGAGAAGGTGCTGGCTGCTGTCTACAAGGCTCTGAGCGACCACCACATCTACCTAGAAGGCACCTTGCTGAAGCCCAACATGGTTACCCCAGGCCATGCCTGCACTCCGAAGTTTTCTCACAAGGAGATTGCCATGGCGACTGTCACAGCGCTGCGCCGCACAGATCCCCCCCGCTGTCCCTGGGATCACCTTCCTTTCTGGAGGCCAGAGTGAGGAGGAGGCGTCCATCAACCTCAACGCCATTAACAAGTGCCCCCTGCTGAAGCCCTGGGCCCTGACCTTCTCCTACGGCCGAGCCCTGCAGGCCTCTGCCCTGAAGGCCTGGGGTGGGAAGAAGGAAAACAAGAAGGCCGTGCGGGAGGAGTACATCAAGCACGTCTTGGCCAACAGCCTCGCCTGTCAAGGAAAGTACACCCCAAGCTGTCAGGCTGGGGCTGCTGCCAGTGAGTCCCTCTTCGTCTCTAACCACGCCTACTAAGCAGAGGTGTTCCCAGGCTGCCCCCAACACTCCAGGCCCCGCCCCCTCCCACACTCTCTTGAAGAGGGGGGCCTCCTACTCCGGGACTCCAGGCTGGCTTGCCCACGCTCTTGCCTCCCTTATGACAGCGGTGTGTGGTGTCATCTGTGAGTGCTAACTCCATCACCCTTTCCAGCACACTGCCAATAAACAGCTATTTAAGGGGGGGGGGGGGGTGACGGGGAAGAAAGTACAGCTCAATTTTTAGTGATTTCAAATCAGAAAACATAGGAACAAAAGGAAAGGAAAGAAAAAAATTGAAAACATTATTTTGGAGACTTGTAGCCATTAAAAGTTTTAGATTTCAGTCCAAACTGTAGAAAATAATAATAAGGGAAAAACATTAGGCAAGACTAGAATCTAGTAACAGGCGTACTATAGTTTATTTTGAAACATAATTCTTTCTCCAGTCCCATCTTTACTAAAGACAAATCAAAGACAAATTCATTTGCAAAATAAGTTTTAGTCTTATTATACTTGGCTGGAGTATTTGCATAAAGTCAGCAAGGATAATTATTTGCCATATAGGCTCCTTTTGTCTTTGTTTTTTAATTGGCTTTGCTAGAACTTTATTCCATAGGAATCTCAGATTCAACTTTATATGCCTTAAGCCCAGCCTATGCTTGCAAATACCTGTATTAATTGGCTGAATTCCTCACCTTGAGGTCCCAAGAAAACTTGGGGTTCCTGGGCCTGTCAGAAAGTGACATTCTTACCACAGGGGCTGTGTAGACAGGGTATGAAGGCAGTTTTCCCAAAGGACTTTTATTGACTCTATAACTCAACTTTGATTCCTTAAAGGAGACTGTTTGTAACTGAAAGCCTGCCATTCCAGTCAAAACCTTGGTAAAATAACCTGTGGCTCCAGTTATGTCCTGTTACAAAAGAAAACATTGTTATTGCACTTATGCAAATAAGCCTATTGTCATATGTTAAGAATACAAATAGTTTCCAAATTTTGGAGAAATTAGGTAGACAGAAGTATGCTCCAAATTTTGTTGATAGGAATATACTTAAATGTTAAAAGCTGTAAAAAGCTCAAAAGTTTTCTTGGCTCTGAAAAACAAAGGATCAGCAATCTTTTAAGCAAAAAATAATAAAAGGATTATTTCAGTCTTCTGTTAGTTTAGTCCTGCAGTTAACTGCTGTTCTGCTTGATATTCATGAACATTTCAGCTCTCCATGAGAGTCTTGTGAGTTTTTCCTCTATTCTAGTGTCACAGTCTCCAAAGTTATCAGAAACCTGCATTTAAAAGCACCTGTCAAGAGTCCTATAGCTGATTATAAAACCACCTTTTAAAAAGAATAAAAGTAAAACAACTGTGGATGACAAAAGTCTTAGAACAATCATAGTTACTAAGACACAACTGACAAAGAAATTTGGTTACTTTTGTGGCATACAATGATTTTACATAATAACCATAATTACTACTGATAATGTGCTAAGATATAGCAAAATCACAGGAATTTCACACAGTTCTGGAACACATACTAATAACACATTTATATAAATATAATCCAAAGAAGGTTAAACACTTTCATATTCGACAATACTTGTATGATTTTATTATATCAAATAAGCCAGATACATCTCTTTTGACTTCAGGGGACTAACATAAAAATTAATGAGGACCAACGTTAGAATTTGATTTTGGAGTTTGTCAAACATAAAAAGTTTAAAACACTTAATATAACAAAATAAGATCACAGATCATTGTAAAATAAGTCATTCATTCAGACAAAGTGATAAAGATTACAAAAAAAGTTAAAACCTTTATTCTTTGAGAGAGGAAAATTAAATTCCCAGACATTAAGCTCTAATAAAGACAGCATGAGGCCAGTTAAATTTGTTTTTCAAAATCTTATAAACAACCTATAAAATTTTAATCATCTTGACCATAAGAAATAATTTCCATGAGCCTTTTATAACCTTTATACCATTTATTAAGGAGTGAGTTAATATTCCAAGAAAACCTTGTTAATCTGACACAGGGGCCCATATGCTAGCCTTGCACTAGTGTGCCTTTCACATTAATGGTTAATTTATAGAGAAACTGAACTTACTTTATCTCTAAAATCAGCCCTTACTCACATGCCTGCCTCTTCTGCAATAGTCCCTGGCCTTGAGGAGCTGAATAGTTTTAATTTCTGGCCCTGTGTCTCACGAATGGAGTTTATTTTGATTGGCATCTGCTACTGGGTCTGAAGATGAGGCTTCAACTGCTATGTGTTTTAAAATTTAGCAGGACTTGGTGTCCTTTCTAGACTCTGGAGTCAAAACCCTGTAACTTAATGGCATAAGGACTTTAAAAGCACATGTAGAAAGTTACACAGATGTAATAGCCTTAATTTAAAATTTTCTTTCAATTTGTTTTTTCTAAGAAAACCAAAACTTAATAATATTGACATCAAGATTATTTTCATAAAGCATAAAATCTGTTAGGCCAGTTAACCAAAGGCAAAAGAAATGCAGTGCAAATACTGGTCCCTCTCAGGAGTCTATTTAGAAAATCTGCAAGTTAAAACTAATGAAAAGGATACCTGAATTAGTTAGATATAGGAAGTGTTGCTCGAGTCATAGTGAAAATTTTCTGATTCATAAAACAATTTAAAGCCAAGGACACAGAATATTATGCTGGAAGGAAGCATTTTCTTTAAGATAAAACATTTTTAGCATCAGCCCACAAAAATAGTTAGAAACCAAAGAAATAAAACCTATGGTAGCTGAAAATGAGTTGAAGGTTATGAGTTATCATTTCAGGCCTTTTAAATGAGGAGAGAAAGCTGAAAACAGAGAGATGCAATGAAAGATTAAAATTTGGGTTAAAAAAATTAAAATCTCTTGTAATTATATTAAGACTAAATTAATACCTTCAGAAAATTTCATTGTTCTACCCAATTCTGTAGCGTATAAATGTCTTTTAAAAAATTAAAACTCAATTTCTAGAAAGACCATTGTAAATAATTTCCCTTTAATTATAGAAAACTCGATCATATAAAAGTTTTTTTCCATAAATCTTCTTATTATGACTTACAGAGACCATTTGTGACATGCTTGGACTTTCTGGTTTGTCCTGAACATCCCTTTATCTTTATTTTTCTCATATATATATATATATATATATATATATATATATATATATATAATTGCACTTTAGGTTCTGGGGTACATGTGCAAAACATGCAGAATTGTTGCATAGGTACATACATGGCAATGTGGTTTGCTGCCTCCACCCTTTCCACATCAACTATATCTGGCATTTCTCCCCATGTTATCCCCAACCTCCCTACCCCCTGCTGTCCCTCCCCGATTCCCCCACAGCAGACACCAGTGTGTGATGCTCCCCTCCCTGTGTTCATGTGTTCTCATTGTTCAACACCCATCTATGAGTGAGAACATGCAGCATTTGATTTTCTGTTCTTGTGTCAGTTTGCTGAGAATGATGGTTTCCAGATTCATCCATGTCCCTACAAAGGACACGAATTCATTGTTTTTTATGGCTGCATAATATTCCATGGTGCATATGTGCCACATTTTCCATGTCCAGTCTATCATTGATGGGCATTTGGGTTGGTTCCAGGTCTTTCCTATTGTAAACAGTGCCACAATGAATATATGTGTGCATGTGTCTTTATAATAGAATGATTTATAATCCTATGGATATATACCCAGTAATGGGATTGCTGGGTCAAATGGAATTTCTATTTCTAGGTCCTTGAGGAATCACTACACTGTCTTCCACAATGGTTGAACTAATTTACACTCCCACCAACAGTATAAAAGTGTTCCTATTTCTCCACATCCTCTCCAGCATCTTTTGTCTCCAGATTTTTTAATGATCATCATGCTAACTGGCATGAGGTGGTATCTCAATGTGGTTTTGATTTGCATTGCTCTAATGACCAGTGATGATGAGCATTTTTTCATGTTTGTTGGTCTCATAAACATCTTCTTTTGAAAAGTGTCTGTTCATGTCCTTCGCCCATTTTTGAATGGGTTTGTTTGTTTTTTTCTTGTAAATCTGTTTTAGTTCTTTGTAGATTCTGGATGTTAGGCCTTTGTCAGATGGGTAGCTTTCAAAATTTTTTTCCCATTCTGTTGGTTGCCAGTTCACTCTAATGACTGTTTCTTTTGCTGTACAGAAGCTCTGGAGTTTAATTAGATCCCATTTGTCTATTTTGGCTTTTGTTGCCAGTGCTTTTGGTGTTTTATTCATGAAGTCCTTGCCTATTCCTATGTCCTGAATGGTTTTGCCTAGATTTTCTTCTAGGGTTTTTATGGTGTTAGGTCTTGTGTTTAAGTCTTTAATCCATCTGGAGTTAATTTTAGTGTAAGGTGTAAGGAAGGTGTCCAGTTTCTGCTTTCTGCACATGGCTAGCCAGTTTTCCCAACACCATTTATTAAACAGGGAATCCTTTCCCCATTGCTTTTGTCAGGTTTGTCAAAGATCAGATGGTTGTAAATGTGTGGCATTGCCTCTGAGGCCTCTGTTCTGTTCCATTGGTCTATATCTCTGTTTTGGTACCAGTACCATGCTATTTTGATTACTGTAGCCTTGTAGTATAGTTTGAAGTCAGGTA
>CAUYLG010005922.1:0-18323 GCA_963573385.1 Cacajao melanocephalus | reverse complement strand
AATAAAATTTTTTGAGAACAAGCAAGCACTCGGAGATTTCATCACTACCAGGCCTGCTTTACAAGAGCTTCTGAAAGAAGTACTATAAACAGAAGGGAACAACCAGTATCAGTCATCCCAAAAACTTACTTACCAAAATGTAAAGAGTATCTCTATAATGAAGAATCTACATCAACTAATGGGCAAAATGGCCAGCTAGCATTAAATCACAATACTGAATTCACAAATATTAATATTAATCCTAAATTTAAATGGATTAAATGCCCTAATTAAAGATACAGACAGGCAAATTGAACAAAAAGTCAAAACCAATCGGTACGCTGTATCCAGATTTATCTCACAAGCATCAGCACACGAAGATTCGAAACAAAGGGATGGAGGAAGATTCACCAATCAAATGGAGAGAAAAAAAAAAAAACAGGAGTTGTAATTTTTGTCTCCAACAAAATAGACTTTAACAGTAACAAAGACTAAAAGAAACAAAGAAGGACATTATATAATGGTAAAAGAATCAATGCAACAACAGGAGTTAATGATCATAAATATACATGTACCCAATATAGGAGCACGCAGATGCATAAGACAAGTTCTAAATGACTTATAAAGAGATTTGGACTCCCGCACAATAATGGCAGGAGATCTTGACACCACATTGTTAATATTCGATGGATCAACGAGATAGGAAATTAATAGGGACATTTATGATTTGAATTTAGACTTGGACTAAGTAAACTTAGTGAATATCTATAGAATTCTTCATCCCAGGTCTCCAGAACATACATTTTTCTCAGTATCATGTTACACCTATTCTGTAAGTGACTATATCATTGGAAGTAAATCACTCTTCAGCATTTGCATAGCATTTCATAGACTTAAATGAAATATTGGTTGGCTGTTTGTTTGTTATTTTCTTCCCTTATTCCTTCCTGTCTCTGTTGATAAGCACAATTATCAGCATAAAAGACATTTTTAATACCTATTCCTAGATTGTATTCCAGCCTGGGCAATAGAGCAAGAATTCTGTTCTGTCTACCCGTTTTCTTCTTTCCCTCTTTCTTAATTTCTCTCATAGAAATAAATAGTCATGAGTCACATAATGACAAAGATACATCAAAAAAAATAATAATGTCATTATTATTATGTTAAGAGTTATTAAGAGAACTTGAGAGTTACTCAGATCTTAGTTCTAGTGACACAACTACCTAATCTAGTGGCACTGCCATCTCCTGGGCAAGTGACCTAACATCATTGTTTGTCAGTTTCTTCATACATAAAATGGGGATAATTTTATTTCCTACCTTCCAGAATTGTTTTGAAGAACAAACTAGAAAATATACATGCAATACTTAATGAAGTTGCTGGTACATAGCAAATACTTATTAATAACAGTAGCTGTTGTTATTTGCAAATGTATGTCTTTGGGATCTTATCTTCTTTTTAAAAAAAATACTTTAAGTTCTGGGATGCATGTGCAGATCATGCAGGATTTTTACATAGGTATACACATGCCATGGTGTTTTGCTGCATCTATCTCCCCATAATCTACATTAGGTGTTTCTCCTAATGTTATCCTTCCCCAATCCCCCCACCATCTACTGTCCCTCTCCTAGCCCCCCCACCCCACAGCAGGTCCCAGTGTGTGATGTTCCCCTCCCTGTGTCCATGTGTTCTCATTGTTCAACACCCACTTATGAGTGAGAACATGTGGTGTTTGGTTTTCTGTTCTTCTTTCAGTTTGCTGAGAATGATGGTTTCCAGCTTCACCCATGTCCCTGCAAAGGACATGAACTCATTCTTTTTTATGGCTGCATAGCATTCCACGGTGTATATGTGCCACATTTTCTTTATCCAGTCTATCATTGATGGACATTTGGGTTGGTTCTAAGCCTTTGCTATTGTAAACAGTACTGCAATGAACATACATGTGCATGTATTTTTATAATAGAACGCTTTATAATCCTTTGGGTATATACCTAGTAATGGGATTGCTGGGTCAAATGGTATTTCTAGTTCAAGATCCTTGAGGAATCATCATCTTTTTAAAAACCCCTCTCTTTTTAGCTCTCCCAACTTACTCAAGCAACCAAGATAATTTCTCTACACATATTGAGTGGCCAACTCAATAAGGAAATTGTAACAAAACAATTCTAACATACTTTGCATTTTAATGAGCTAGTCAAGATGATACTCTCCTAAAAAGGGAGAGCATATGGGCCAGAGAACAGAGCCCTAAGTGGCCACTGACAACCTCAAGCAGCAGCTACTTAATTCTGGGGACTTGCTTCTTTAGTCCCAGAGCATCACATAACTCATAGTATACCATCACGCTCCCTTTCTTCAGACATGGTTTCCTGTATTTGATTTTGGGTCTTTTTCTACTCTAAGACATTTTCCTTATTATTTTTAATATACTCTCAAATTCAGAAAGATCTTACTTTCCTGACCTTGTCATAATTAACAATAGCTATTTCTTGCTAATGAGTTATTATCTGCAATTTCACATAATTTTTCTGACAGGCTGATAGGCTGACTAATGAACAAGGTTTGACCATACTCTCAAATCAGTTGGCAAGGCTTTGGACTTTGACACTGAAAAAGTTCTTTGAAGCTTAGTTACCATTCTTACCTGCTATATGTGAATAATAAATACAGAGTTGCTGAATATGGAAGTTTGTCTTCAGCATGCGCTCAGCATACAAAGATATCTTAAAGTTCTCTTTACGGGATTATCTGACAGCGATTAGATGCAATTTTAACTCTTGCCCCATAGATAAACACCTAC
The DNA here is from genome assembly GCA_963573385.1 of Cacajao melanocephalus. NCBI lineage: Eukaryota > Metazoa > Chordata > Mammalia > Primates > Pitheciidae > Cacajao > Cacajao melanocephalus. The sequence continues at coordinate 15,541 of CAUYLG010005922.1, read as the reverse complement.
TTAGAGCATTATCATTAAATAATTTTCATAAAGAACAAATAATTTTTAAAAGATACTATTCAAAACATATTATTAACCAGAGAAGTCTTTCCAAGAAGGTCTTAACCTGATTATTTGGAGACTGCATTTTTTTAATGCATGTGTCAATTTTACTCACACTTCCAGTAATAAAGATACTCGCTCTTTCTGTCTCTCTCTCTCATACATCACACACACACAAACACACATCACACACACTTATGCAGAAAGAACAAAAAGAGTATACGAGTCTTCAGTTCTCATCTTTTTACTCCCACATAGAGGGGAACAACAGACACTAGGGCCTATCAGAAGGTGGAGGTTAGGAGGAGGGAGAAGATCAGGAAAAATAACTAATGGGCACTAGACTTAAAACCTGTATGATGAAATACTCTGTACAACAAATTCCCATGACACAAGTTTACCTATATAACAAACCTGCACATGTACCCCTGAACTTAAAATAAAAGTTAAATTTTGAAAAAGAGTCTTCAGTTAAGGAGTATGGTTGGAAATGAAGTTTTCTGCTCAACTAAACTATCTGGTTAGGGAGGTAGTGAAGCATAGTAGAAAGAATACTGGAGTTTAGTGTCAAAGCAGAGGATTAAGTTCACTTTACACCAGTTACTATATGTGTGACCTTGAGTCATAACCTCTCTGCACAATTTCCTCATGTGAAAAATCAGTACAGAAATGCTTATGTTACAGAGCCATTGAAAGAATTGAAATAAAAGCATAAAATCTTTGTAAAATCGAAGTGTTCTGTGACATTTAAATATTCTATAATTCTGTAAGAGATTATCAGAGAGTTATAAATTTATGTCCTGGAACTACCCAGGTAAGAGCTTTGAATTAGGATAGCCGTTGTTATGAGCACAGAGTTGCACTATCCAGATTCCCCTTCAACAAAGGACGTATTGTCCCTGTTACTGGAAGTGTAGTAAGCACACAGCCTTCAGTTTTAACCTCCTGAGACTGCCTCACCTGCCCAGCGCTGCCTCGTGCTCTTCCCATGGAGGTACAAGGGAGGAAAAATAATTTTCCCTTTACCCTCTAGAGTTCTTAGTTGGGACAGACTCCAGTAATGAAAGACAGATTAACAAAAGAAAAGCAAACACAAGTTCATTAATTTTTATACTTCATATATACATGAGAAAAAAGGAACAGAAATTAGTAAATTTTAAAAAATTGTCTTAGACTTAAGGCTTAAATACAACAATTCTCTGAAACAGGGAAAAAGGGGTATAGAAAAGGCCTGGCTAAGACCGGAAGGAAAAAAAAATAGCACCATTAAATAAAGGTAAGGTTTGTTATGCAGATTTAAGTCCATGCCTTCTCCACTGAGTAAGAGTCCCTAGTGATTTGGTCATCCTTCTCTTCTTGGCACAAAGAGGGAGACACCATTACAAAAGATTTCCTTTATAGATGTAAATTTATCTCACAAACTGGTAACTTTTCAGAGCTTCTCCTATGTCTTCAGTTTCTCAAAATAACCAGCTCAATAATCCTTATGCAAAACGGCTTAATTTGGAGTGGCATATTCTGGTCTTCAACAGTTATATTTTGGGATGGCATGTCCTTAACCCCATTAGAGGCCCACATTTAATACATGATTGAGGCCAAAATATAAAGACCTAGCATAAAAGCAGGGAGAAAAGTTAAGGTGCTCCAGTAGTTGTCCAGGAGAGAGAGAATGAACACTTGGCCTAGAATAGTGCCAGTTGAGATAGAGAAAAATAGGTATAGATATTAAGAATATGCTTTGGATGTAGATTCAACAAGACTCTAGGAGAGAGAAAGAATGGAGGAAAGGGTATGTCATAGGTTTTTGGCAAGGTATGTGGTAAAGACTTATTTTTTAGGCCATATTAATTTTGAGATGCCTAATGCACATCCCGGTAGAAATGTACAGGAGAGATAGATAGATGAGTTTGGAACTCAGAGTAGAAATCAGGGCAAAAATGTAGATTTAGGAGTAATCTACATGAAGACATGGGACTGGATGAGATCACATTCCTAGAATATGAGAAGCCAGCTCTCTATCTCTGAGTTATAAAGAATAGTGTTGGTTAATTTCACTCCTATAATAGTGTAGGAATGCAACACTTCATTGACTGCATGACTTAAATCCAGCAACCAGCCCATTTAGAAAGAGCCCTCATTAAAATGAAGGGATTTTTGGTTTTGCTATAGCAAACTTTAACCTAATAATTACAGAATTCCTACTATATGCTAGGGAATTTATATGCATTATAGCATATTTAATTATTAACACATCTAAATGAACACTACTATTATCCTGATGTCACAGATGAAGAAACCAAGGTTTCATCAGGATAATAGTGTTCATTTAGATGTGTTAAGAGAAGTGAAACAATTTAATCCAGATTACACAGTTAGTAAATGATGGAGGTGATTTCCTCCACCTTTAACCTCCACTTGCAGTGCAAGATAATAGCCAGTAATAGCAGCCATTAATTGAGCACCTCGTAGGTCCAAGTCCTGATATAAAGTGCTTTATATGGCTTATCTCATTCTCATAAAAATATACTTTTCATCCCTATTTTACAGAGGATAAAACCTGTCCTTAGAGATGCTAAGTGACTTAGCCAAAATCTTATAGCTCGTGAGTGACACAGTGGGGTTTCAAATACACATTTGTCTGAATCAAGAACTTTCATCTCCTCTGGCCTTAGGTGAGTAGAGAAGGAAAAAAAATTCCCCTAGAAAGGGACATAAACCTCCCCAAATGCCAAACGGATGGAAACTATAACATTAGAAATGATTGGTATTAAAAAATTAATTTCATTGGAAATAAGAAGTTGAAGGTGATTATTAAAAATCCACAAGATACCGGGAAAGCATCTGTTGAATTACTTTCTAAAGCTGTCATCTTTAAACAATGGTAAAAATATGAATCTGATCTTGCTTCTAAATCTACATTTTTTGTGACCATGAAGCAGAATGAACATCACCAACCAACATGGGATTGAACCCATGGCGTTGGCTTGTGAGGACAGAATTCTCAAGCACTTAGTGGATGTGAAGATTCTTCCCTTAGTCATTATAAGAAGCCAAGGAGATGTCCTAAAAGCCAAGGAGATTTATTTGATTGGTTCCACCTTAACATGACATCAATATATAAGTATACCTGTAGTTTCTCTTCTTCTATCACTCAGTCTTTCGGATCCAAAGGAAGAGGTTTTTAAACATGTCATGAATATATCTAATCTTAACAGGCATTTAATGAACACACGCAGTATTGACAACATGTTAACAATTGCTCTGGGGACACCAAATTGGTTTTGGACATTTTGAAAGAGGCTTGTGTGTAGACCAAATGAGGGACAAATTTATCTCTAAAGGTTTTTAAGATATTTAATCGATCTGTTTGATTTTCTCTAACACTTATCACAGAGTCTGAAACTTACAAGGTAAAATGATTTGTTGGTTTAATAAATTAGCTTTCAACATCTCAACCCAAAATAATGATCAGTAGCACGAATTTTAAGGCACTATGACAAGCCCATTGTGTTTTAACCAGATATTTCTCCTTAATGTAGTGAGGCCCTCCTCTGGATTAAGTCTCAATCCCAAGTTAAAATGAATCTTATTGCCTATGATCCTTTCAAAAACACAGTTATGAAGGGCTCAGTACAGAATTTGGTGAATATTGAATAGATGAAAGTAAAGTATAAAGCTTTTCACAAGCCAAGCCTGTGTTAGTCAAAAGGGAAGGGGGATATGTATAGAATCTGTATGTATTTGTTTTTTTTATTTTAAGCTGTTGCCAGTAAGTCACTGATTATAGGTGTTTGACTTAAAATATTTTAAGGGGTTATGAATATTGAGCTATGATTATTTCCCCAGAGAGGAGAAAGCTTTTATTCTCTGTAGCTACTACTGCACACCTCAGGAACTAGTGATGGGGACACTAAGCTGACCCATGTGTGTAGCTTACCATATTCCCTCAAGGTAATGCTTCGAAGATGTACCTAAATATTACTTCTCAACTAAATGTGTGTGTATGTGGGGGGATGGCGAAGTAATGATGGTTCAATTCAGTGGCATTTATTCCTCTTCTGTCATCACTATCAAGTAAATTTAAATGTACCTAGTATGTATTCTTTGACGGGGCTCCAGATTGGAAGATGCCACTTGACTCATTTCAAGTCACCCGCCTATTTAATCATACCATAATTATACCAAATTTGACATTAGCATGACAATGAAATGTTTTAAAGTATTTAGGAGCTTTACATTTATATTAAATATGTATTCAGTAGAAGCACAATAAATAAAGATCATTTTTATGAGCTGAACTAAAAGTCAATAAAAATATTAATAATAATAATGGAAGCATTAAAGACTGCCTAGGATTTTCAAACTACCAATACCAACATCATGTCCTGTGGGCAAGTGTACAACTAAGTATATAGCAGCTGTCAGACAGAAGCTAGAATATGTTTCTCAGCAGGAATTTTTCTGTCTTTTGTCATTTTGGTTCTGGGTATTATAAATGGTATGTGCTGTTATATTTCTGTTACTATCTTTCAATTGTAGAGTCTGAGAGTGCATAGGATTCTTTGAGGTCATCTCTTCCAGCTTCTCTCCCAATAAAGTTATCCTTTCAATAACATTCACGACAGACAGCCATTTAGGCTGAATGTGTCCAGTGACAGGAAACTCATTCTTAAAAAACAGCCTGTTTTATTGTTGAAAAGTGCTGACTTTTTAAAAAGGTGTTTGGCTTAAAATATTTCTGTGTTAGGTTAAATCTGTTTCCTTATAACTAACCATCACTAATGCATTGACTCTCATGAGTCATATTGGGTAAATCTAATCTTTTCTACATGATGACCATAGACATTTTTTAATATATCTACCACTACCCACCCTCCAATGACCACCCTCACCCCCACTAATCTCTTCTTAAGTTTGCAAACTTCTAGTTCCCTCATCTGTTTGTCTGTCTCTCGTGTGAATCTGTCTTAAAACCTTCCGTCTTTGGAACTACGTAGACCTGAGTTCAAGTACTGGTTTCCTACTATGTGACCTGTAAAATGGGGGAAATTATTTCTACCACATAAGATTTTGTGAGAATTAAATTGACAGGTAACCCTTTTTTAATATTATAGGTCAAACATTACTCTACTTGTATTACACATATTAATTCATTTCATTTTAATAACAGTCCTATGAGGTAATTACTATTATTATTTTCCCAATTTATACAAAAGAATGTTGAGGCAATAAACATTTATTCAAGGCCACATAACTAATTAGTGGCTGAGCAAGGATCTAAACCCAAGTGGTCTGGCTCTAGAGTCCAGACCTTAAACTACTATGCTGTACTACCTTTATTAAATGAGGTAATACACACACACACACACACACACACACACACACACACACATATATATATACATGCATGTATTTGAAAAAATGGAAAAACTTTTTTTATTATACCTTAAGTTATGGAGTACATGTGCAGAATGTGCAGGTTTGTTACATAGGTATACACGTTCCATAGTGGTTTGCTGCACCCATCAACCCATCTTCTACATTAGGTATTTCTTCTAATGCTATCCCTCCCCTAGCCCCGCCAACCCCAGACAGGCCCTAGTGTATGATGTTCCCATCCCTGTGTCCATGTGTTCTCATTGTTTGACTGCTACTCACGAGTGAGAACATGTAGTGTTTGGATTTCTGTTCTTGTGTTACTTTGCTGAGAATGGTGGTTTCCAGCTTCATCCATGTCCCTGCAAAGGACATGAACTCATCCTTTTTTACGGCTACATAGTATTCCATGGTGTATATGTGCCACATTTTCTTTAACCAGTCTATCATTGATGGACATTTGGGTTGGTTCCAAGTCTTTGCTATTGTGAACAGTGTTGTAATAAACATACGTGTGCCTGTGTCTTTATAATAGAATGATTTATAATCCTTTGTGTATGTACTGAGTAATGGGATTGCTGGGTCAAATGGCATTTCTGGTTCTAGATCCTTGTCGAATCGCCACAGTCTTCCACAATGGTTGAACTAATTTACACTCCCACCAACAGTGTAAAAGTGTTCTTATTTCTCCACATCCTCTCCAGCATTTGTTGTTTCCTGGCTTTTTAATGATCGCCATTCTAACTGGTGTGAGATGGCATCTCATTATGGTTTTGATTTGCATTTCTCTAATTACCAGTGATGATGAGCTTTTTTTCATATGCTTGTTGGCTGCATAAATGTCTCCTTTTGAGAAGTATCTATTCATATCCTTTGTCCCCTTTTTGATGGTGGTGTTTGCTTTTTTCTTGTAAATTTGTTTAAGTTCTTTGTCGATTCTGGGTATTAGCCCTTTGTTACATGGTTAGATTGCAAAAATGTTCTCTCATTCTGTGGGTTGCCTGTTCACTCTGATGATAGTTTCTTTTGTTGTGCAGAAGCTCTAGTTTAATTAGATCTCATTTGTCAATTTTGGCTTTTGTTGCCATTACTTCTCTTATTTTAGTCATGAAGTCTTTGCCCATGACTATGTCCTGAATGGTGTTGCCTAGGTTTTCTTCTAGGGTTTTTATGGTTTTAGGTCTTACCCTTAAGTCTTTAATCCATCTTGAAATTTCATATGGAACCAAAAAAGAGCCCACATAGCCAAAACAACTCTAAGCAAGAAGAACAAAGCTGGAGATATCACGCTACCTGACTTCAAACCATATTACAAGGCTACTGTAACCAAAACAGCATAGTACTGGTGTTAAAGCACATATGTAGACCAATGGAACTGAACAGAGACCTCAGAAATAACACCACACATCTACAATCATCTGATCTTTGACAAAGCTGACAAAAGCAAGCAATGGGAAAAGCATTCCTTATTTAATAAATGGTGTTGGGAAAACTGGCTAGCCATATGCAGAAAACCGAAACTGGACTGCTTCTTTACACCTTATATAAAAATTAACTCAAGATGGAAAAACTATTTTTAAAAATCCTAAATATGGGCCAGATATTACAGATGTAATCGAATAATCTCATCAAGGGCAATTCTTTTCAGTTCTGGGACGAGGTTTCAATTGAACACTTTGTAGACTAAATGAATCTTAGTAAATCCTCCTGTCTTTGATAGCCACATGAAGGTCCTTCCCTAAGTTATAGTGACCCATTCATTTATCCAACATTTATTGAACACTGCTACAAATTGGACATGGCGTCATCTATTGTGGATACAATAGGTCATGGACAAACAGATATAGCTCCTGTCTTCATGGAGCCTAGAATCCAGGTGAAAGACAGACATTAAACAAATATACACAACAATTCACATATGCTTACTAATAGTAAGACATTTTGTAGGAAAATAATAGGATGTAATAAGAAACAACAGCACAGGGAAGTTATTCTAAAATTGGGCCAGTGGGTGGCTAAGGAAAGCTTTGTCCATGGAGTGAAATCAGAGACAAAGAAGGGTGAGTTGAAGTTAGCCAAGGAAAATGTCGGGATACACCATTTGGGAAGAATTTAAAAATATTCTGAAGGTCCTGAAGAGAGGAAGAATTTAACCTGGTCAAAGGTCGAAAAGAAAAAGACAGCCAGTGTGATTGAGAAATAGTGAAGGGGAACCAGAATGACTCTAAATGAAGTTAGAAGATTAGGCCGGAGCTATATAGCACCAGGCGATTGTGCTGAACTGATGCTGCTATTGGGAGTAATCAGAACAATGTTGCAGAAGAGTAGTCAATATTTTGGATGGCATCTTGAAAGGAGGCAGCCCAAAAGCATACAGCAAGGAAACTCCAGAGACTCCACAAGTTGATGTTGTAAGTCACCTGAGGCTTATATACTAACATGCCATTAGTGTATAAATACTGGTAAATCCTTCTTATTAATATTACCACTAACCCGTTATCTACATCTACAACTCCCACCTCCGGTTGCCCTTTTGTGCTTACTTTGTGCCCTCCAGTCTTCCCCAGATATTGTTTTTAATCAAAGATCATCTATACATAAGTCTTGAAGAAAAGGCTATTCAATGTGATTTGTACAAGTATCATTCACCCCAGATATGGGACTGGAATCTATATACTGAAAGTGGGGTTGGTGAATATTATAGCCATGTGCCAACTTGTTCTGCCAATAACAATAACATCAAACCTTAAAGTTGAGCTCTGAAGTCACACTGATATAGCATGATTTCATACCTATGGATTATCTCTGCCACTAATTTATCTGTGACCTTAAACAAATAAGTTAACCTCTCAGCCTCAGTTTCTGCATTTGAAATGTGAAACTAATGATACCTATCTAAAAAGGTGGTTGAGAGAATTAAGATACTTAATATGTGTGAAAAAACCTGGCACAATGCCTTATGGGCAGTAGATACTAAATAAATGATAAATTTGTTTATTTATGGTATGCAACCAAGTGTTTCTTTTCTACAAAGTCACCATTGGGTAATCCTTCACATCTAAATTTTATTTTATTTATGCTATATTATACTTGGACATAGATATCTTGTTTGGGTTTTTCTAACCTCAATCCTATAGTATTTTTATGGAACCATAGTACTAGCATCTGAAAGGAGCCTTAGAAAAACTATTTGTATCCTCAACCTTTTAGTAAAAATATTGATAAAGGTTGCTAATCCTAAAACATATACAACACATGTAGACATTCATTCATACATGCAGCAAAATGCTAATTAATCCCTTTGTGCCAGGCTCTGTGCTAGGTCCTGGAGATATAGATATTACTAAGCATAATCCATATCTTCAAGAAGTTCATTGCCCAAAGTATATGACAGATATGTGTGGAAATAACTATATTAAAAGGCAGACTCAGGTGTTTAGTGGGAGCACAGAGAAAGAAGAAATGAAATCTGCCTGTGGATGTGGCCACAACAACTAGTGCTTTTATTATGTGTATCTGACTTTAGTAGGAGTGCTAACATTTCCAGACTCACTTGCTTCACAGCAACATACAAATTGCATTTTATCTTGTAACTGCTGAACCCATTCTTATTTGGAGCTTATTTTTCTCAGAACAGTCAATCAAGTCTTTCCTTACTATCCACTCTGTGCTAGGGATCATGAGGGATAGAGGAGAAGCACATTATTTGTCCCCACTTTCAAGGTGCCTGACATCCAGACAGTTGACAGTGAAAAGACTTCCAACAATAAACTACTATTTACTTCAGAGCTGCCTCTGAATATGTTCAGAGAAGAGAGCTCAGGGTGAGTTGGAAAAATTAGAAAAAAAAAATCATTGTTTTAGCAGATTCAAAAACAGTTTAGGCTTTTAAAAACTACCTACATACTGATGTTTAGAGACTCATTTAAATATTCTCTACTGCATAACTCAAAAGAGAAAAATAAGTTCAGTGTATCAGTATCTCTCCCAATGCTTGTTAATCAGAATTTATAGCACATTGATCTAGGAGTGCCTTATTTAAATTCTGTTAAAAATATTAGCTGTAATATTCTTAACTGGTCTAAAGACAGGTAGGCTAAGCATGTATTACTGAAGATAATAGACAAACAGGTTCTCAAAACTGTATACATTTCAGCATAGGATGAATGTGATGTAAGAATAAAACAGGGATGCAATGAAATTCTTTGAAGCCTTGCTTTTTGTTAGATTAACCTTAGAAAAGGGTGTTTTGAATTTTTGAGATACACATACATTTTATGTCAGAGAAATCTCACAAGAAGGTATGCTGGAAAGAAGCTGATGGGGAGTGAGAAATGAGGATTGCTGCTGTAAGGCATTAATGAGTTGGAAGAGGGTCAACAACCCATTTTGAGGTAAATCTATTATCTGAGTTCAGAATGGTCCCAGAAGGAACTTTTATTGACACACCCAGAACTCTCTCTTTAGCCTAGAGAAATGGAAAACAGATGAAGATAAATCTGATGGTGGTTTGCAGGGAACTTCTTTTTCCTAAGTATGATGAATGGAAGTTTTAGACTCTTTGGTTTGTGTGGAAGATTTAAAATATAAACATAGTCAATGGCAAGTGTACTTAAGAGATAATAGCTTTTTTTTTTTAATTTTCATAGATTTAGTGGGTACACGTACAATTTTGTTACATGGGTATGTTGTGCAATGGTGAAGTCTTGGATTTTAGTGTAACCATCACCCAAACAATATATATTGTAAAAAGGTGATAATTTTTATTAGATTTCAAAATAAACGTAAATAATTGAAAAGTTCTCCAAATTAATAATTTACAATCCATTGAGATATTATTTTCTATCTTTTCTTAAAATTAGTCCTCTCTCCTTGGCCTAGCATTTCTCCAACTTCAGTGTACATGAGAAACACCTGGATAGATTGTATAGACTACAGATTTTTGGTCCCCCTCTCAGAGATTCTGATTCAGTAGGTATGTGGTGTGGCTCAGGAATCTGCAGGACAAGAAAACCTAGTGCAGTAATAACAGGAAAACAGCTTTTCAATTCATCTTAAAAACTGTATTTATTATTATTATTATTATTTTTTTTTTTTTTAAGACGGAGTTTCACTCTTGTTACCCAGGCTGGAGTGCAATGGCGTGATCCTGGCTCACCGCAACCTCCGCCTCCTGGGTTCAAGCAATTCTCCTCCCTCAGCCTCCCAAGTAGCTGAGACTACAGGCATGTGCCACCATGCCCAGCTAATTTTTGTATTTTTAGTAGAGATGGGGTTCACCATGTTGACCAGGATGGTCTCGATCTCTTGACCTCGTGATCCACCTGCCTTGGCCTTCCAAAGTGCTGGGATTATAGGCATGAGCCACCGCGCCCAGCCTATTATTATTTTTAATGAAATTGAATTTAAAAGCAAACTGGTCCTATATTTTAAAAGGCTTACTTTCTTTAATAGGAGCTTACATGACCTTTAGAAAATCTTATAACTGTATTTGGGCCAGACTTGCATTTATTGCTTTATCAAACAACAAAATAATATTACATAGTCATAATGGCTTATATTTAGATATTATCTTCTAATGAATATCCTTCTTTTATTATGAGTATAGATTATTTCCAATTCAGAAAAACCATTATCTATTTTACAAATATAACTCTATTATACAAGAAAAATAAAAAATTGCAGAGAAGTTAAGTAACTAGCCTAAAGTAACACAGTAACCACTGACAGAGAGAAGGTGAGAATCTATATTTTTGGAATCCCAGTGCAGTATTGTGTTAGGCAATGCTGCTTTCATCTAGGAAATATAGATGGGAGTTTTTAGGAATTGACCTTTGAGCCACAGATACTAAAATGTTTCCCTGTCTCACTCTGCCAACTCTCATTTTTCCTATCCCTACCTACCATACCTCATCTACCTTCAAATTGAAGTTCTGTTTCCATTCCTTAAGAATTTATTTTGTTACTAAAAATTTTTAAAATGTCAGAAAGTTGATCTCTTACTGCCATGAAGTTGTGCTGGTCACCATCTGATATCAGATCTATCCCTGAGCCCTAATGAAAACAGTTTTATCACTTCATTTTGTGACTTCAGTGTGAATAGGCCCAAAGGTGTACGCTGAGCATCCCAGAATCCCATTCATACTTAAGGAAGCTAGGTGGCTTCACAAAGTCAGCTTTCTTCAGCCATTCTACATATGGCAGGTTCAGGAATGGCACCTAAATTACTGAAACCATCGAGTACAGAATCTCTGTGAAAATTTGCTTCTCTGTTCAGACGAGACCCTGTCAGTGGAATTCCTTTATTCTGCTGGAGCTTGTGTGTCTCGGGATGGAGGGAGTGGGATGAGGTAGGGGTGGGAGGAGCATTCTCCATGTGCTAAGTGTGCCTTTTGCTCCTTTTGCAAATAGACTTGCAGGCTGCCCTGGGGGAGCTGCTTTTTTGTCATAGTGCATTGGTGGTTTACCCATTTCAAAAACGTAGAGAACCAGCTTGCTTATTCTCTTCTAACAAAGAGATTAGTCAACGAAGCTTGGGAAAATTGTGACTTGCCAAATCCTTCCTAACTTTTAGAATCTTCTATCTGCTCTGTATGTTGTCTCTATATCTAAGAGACAGGGGCCTTGGTATCTTGGTCATGGCTGTTGTTAAAAGATAATTTTACAAAAAAATTGTAAAATTAAGACTGTCATACAGATATAAAAATGAACAAACACTATTTTGTTTAACTCAATAATGAGGAAACTTGTGGGGTGTTATAAATAGTCAAAGGGAAATTTCCCTAGAAAAAAGAAAGACATATTTATAAATTAGAATGATTGAAATGGATGTGCAAATGGAGGCAAACTGGCTTCCTTTAAAGTTGAGCAGGGGGCCAGGCATAGTGGCTCATCCCTGTAATCCCAGTACTTTGGGAGGCTGAGGCAGTTGGATCACTTGAGGTCATGAGTTTGAGACTAGCCTGGCCAACATAGTAAAACCTCATCTCTACTAAAAATACAAAAATTAGCTGGGCATGGTGGCACACGCTTGTAGTCCCAGCTGCTCAGGAAGCTGTTGCAGGCGAATCACTTGAACCCAGGAGGCAGAGGGTGCAGTGAGCGGAGATTGTGCCACTGCACTCCAGCCTGGGCAACAGAATGAGACTCCATCTCAAAAAAAAAAAAAAAAAAAAAAAAGTTGAGCAGGGGATTGAACATCTACTCGAAGTTTACATGTCTGTGGACAAGAATCACTCTGCATTGCTCTCAGTTTTCTACAGTTTAGAGAGTTGAAGGATTGCTCAAAGACAGTGAAAGACCACCATCAGATAACTTGAAAGACTGTTATCTAAACTATGTATAGCTTTCAATTCACTTTTTTTTTTTTTCTACACTACATTTTGGAAAACAGCCCAGGTCTTGATGAGACTAACCAGTGGGCTTAGAAGCAGTAGGCTCCCTATTGCCAGGTCTACTTGATCCTTGTATGCCTGATCTGGTCAACTTACAAAAATATTTATTGAACCTTGTTTTAAGATGCCTTCGCCCTGCTGTCAGACTCTTTTGTTTATCTTTGATCCTTTGAAATGGCTATTTGATTATATGACAGTTGCAATTTTGTGTCAAGGAGACAGAATAAGAGATTAGTGAAGAAGAGATTAGTGACTTTTCAAAAAAAACTCCAGAAGGTAAAAAAGTCCCTTCTTCCCATTCAGTTTCCACTGCCTATTCCCTTTTCTTAAAGAGAAGGAGTAATCCAAGTACTACTCTCTCTCACTCCAGCCAACTTGCCACAGCAGTTTGCTTTTGAGTTGATTAACTTGCTTTCAGTCTTCTGTTTGATATAGTTTCTATGTTTCTCTTCCGTGCATTTCATTCACTGAGCATGTACACAAGGATACACACACACACACACAGAAAAAAAACACATAAACACATGTATCATACACACACCCCTTAAGAATTAAATCTTCATGTTTTCCCCTAAATTATGTTATCCATCTGGTCGATTATTCATGATAAAGAAATGGAGCAGAGGAATGGCTAATCCAAAATGTTAGATAATGCCCAAATGATGTAGTGGGCTTTGGAGTATGTTTGTGTGTGTGTGTGTGTGTGTGTGTGTGTGTGTGTGTGTGTGCTGATGTTTGAAATCAGATGTGCCTTATAAAAGCAGGCATTGAATTATAGTGAAAGAGTACTGGAAAGGAATCCTTTGAGACTCAAATTATGTTCCTACTTCAACTAGGTTTGTGACTAAGGTGAATTCAGTTTACATTTCAGCCTCACTTTCCAACTCTGTAAAATGAGAGATTTGAACAAAGTGACCTCTAAAGCCCCCTTCAGCTCTGACAATTTCAGAATATTCTAGAGATTGGTTTTAAGCCAACAGTAAATCAAAGCAATCCAAATTCAAACTCAAACCCAAAGGGGTTTTGGGAAGAGATTCAGTTTCCCCTCTTTGCCCTCTGTTTACCCCTTCCCTGTGACCTTCCTGTTGAGAGGAAACCTTTCTAGCATTCAAGTATTCACTCACACTTTTATTCAGTAATATAAATGGCCACCATTTATTGAGTATTTACTAGTGCAGGCAACCTACAAGGCAATCAATATGTATTACTTCAATTATCACAACAACCCCAAAGGTAGATAAAATTTTTCATTCAAAATTTTTAATTGTACTTCAAGTTCTGGGGTACATGTGCAGAACTTGCAGGATTGTTTCATAGGTACACACATGCCATTGTGGTTTGCTGCCTCCATGCCCCCATCACAGGCATTTGTCCCAATGTTATCCCTCCCTAACCGCCCCACCCCTCCCTATCCCTCCCCTAGCCCCCCACCCCCCAACAGTCCCCAGTGTGTGTTGTTCCCCTCCCTGTGTCCATGTGTTATTATTGTTCAACACCCACCTATGAATGAGAACATGCAGAGTTTGGTTTTCTGTTCTTGTGTCAGTTTGCTGAGAATAATGATGTCCAGATTCATCCATGTCCCTGAACTCATCCTTTTTTATGGCTGTATAGCATTCTATGGTGCATATGTGACAAATTTTCTTCATCCAGTCTATCACTGATGGGCATTTGGTTTGGTTTCAGGTCTCTGCTATTGTAAGCAGTGCTGCAATGAACATAACGTGTGCATGTGTCTTTATAATAGAAATGATTTATAATCCTTTGGGTATATACCCAGTAATGGGATTGCTGGGTCAAATGGTATTTCTAGTTCTAGATCCTTGAGGAATCGCCACAGTCTTCCACAATGGTTGAACTAACTTACACTCCCACCAACAGTCTAAAAGTGTTCCAATTTCTGCACATCCTCTCCAGCATCTGTTGTCTCCAGATTTTTTAATGATCGCTGTTCTAACTGGCATGAGATGGTATCTCAATGTGGTTTTGAGTTGCATTTCTCTAATGACCAGTGATGGAGGCATCACGCTACCTGACTTCAAACTATACTACAAGGCTACAGTAATCAAAACAGCATGGTACTGGTACCAAAACAGAGATATAGACCAATGGAATAGAACAGAAGCCTTGGAAGTAACACCAAACATCTACAACCATCTGATCTTTGACAAACCTGACAAAAATAAGCAATGGGGAAAGGATTCCCTCTTTAATAAATGGTGTTAGCCATATGCAGAAACCTGAAACTGAATCCTTTCCTTACAACTTATACAAAAATTAACTCCAGTTGGATTAAAGATTTAAACATAAGACCTAACACCCCAGAAAACTTAGGCAAATACCATTCAGGACATAGACATGGGCAAAAACTTCATGACTAAAACACAAAAAGCAATGTCAACAAAAGCCAAAATAGACAGATGGGATCAATTAAACTAAAAATCTTCTTCATAACAAAAGAAACTATCATTAGAGTGAACTGGCAACCAACAGAATGGGAAAAAAATCTTTGCAATCTATCCATCTGACAAAGGGCTAACATCCTGAATCTATAAAGAACTTAAATTTACAAGAAAAAAAAATCAACCTCATTCAAAAAGTGCGTGAAGTATATGAACAGACACTTCTCAAAAGAAGACATTTATGCAGCCAACAAACATGAAAAAAAGCTCATCATCACAGGTCATTACAGAAATCCAAATCAAAACCACATTGGGATACCATCTCAC